>VSMD01139534.1:0-13875 GCA_008750895.1 Mirza zaza | reverse complement strand
AGGTGGCTCACGCCTGTAATCCTAGCTCTCTGGGAGGCCGAGGTGGGCAGATCGTTTGAGCTCAGGAGTTCGAGACCAGCCTGAGTAAGAGCGAGACCCCATCTCTACTATAAATACAAAGAAATTAATTGGCCAACTAATATATATAGAAAAAATTAGCCGGGCATGGTGGCGCATGGCTGTAGTCCCAGCTACTTGGGAGGCTGAGGCACAGGATTGCTTGAGCCCAGGAGTTTGAGGTTGCTGTGAGCTAGGCTGACGCCATGGCACTCACTCTAGCCTGGGCAACAAAGTGAGACTCTGTCTCAAAAAAAAAAAAAAAAAAACCGTCTGTGAAACAAAGAGCACCCCATGTGCCCAGACTGTGGTGTCTAACTATCATTTCCTGCTAAGAGGAACGAGAGTTCCTCGAAGAAATGGCTGATCGCTGGCCTGGTGCAGGAAACATACAAAGCCTGGAACATCTTGTCACACCAGGCTGCCAGAAAGCAGAGACCACAGGGAGGACTGACTCACAGGTCAAGTTGAAGCGGCCAGTGATGGGTTGATCTGGCATCAGTAAGCATAATAGCGGTAGTGGATTAAAACACATCAGACGTGTTTTTAAAAAATCCTTAGATACATAATAACACTACCAAAAGCAAACCAAAACAAAAAGATGCCCCCCTGGCCGCCCAAACTTACCTGTCACCCGAAAAGATGCCAAGGGACTAATTCATTATACTGGAAATTGGTCAGTAACAGGAAAGAATTGAACATGTGCCCTGTTTTCCCTACATGCAATCTGAACCTTTGGGGAACCAAAAAGTTGACAAAGGAAAACTTTTTTTTTTTTTTTTTTTTTTTTAAAGCATTCAGCTAACAAATCAAGAAGAAATGACAATATTTGCCTATTCCCGTTTTACAACCCATGTTGAAATAACAGATCCTGCAAGGACTGTGAGAAGCCGGCAACGTCACGGCAATAGGGACAGCCAGACTCCGTGCCTTCTGGTGGGAATAAACACCACCATCCAGGAAGTCCTATTTCCAAAACCAAAAATCATCAAACCTGAATCTGATTAGCCTCTAGCTTTACGTTCCAATTTTCTGCAAACGCAGTGTTCAGAGGAATGCGTTCAATGACCCCACAAGGGTGCAATCAGCAAAATCCAGACTGTGGAAAATTCTACGGGACAAGTGACTAAGTTTCCTCACCAAATAAATTACAAGAAATAAAAGACAGAAAAAGAGAGACACACAGAGAGAGAGAGAGTCCATAAATCAAGTGAGACCTAAAAAATAATCCCTCCACTGACTGCAAATGTGTGACCTTCATCGAAAGCCAGAAGCAAATAAACCGACTAGTATTACATGGCAATCAAGAAATTATATGGTGATCAAGGAAATGTGAAGGCTGACTGGGTATCTGATGATAGTAAAGAGACTGCTGATCTTTTTAGGCATGATAATGATAATGTGGTTATTGTGGTTTTGCTTTAAATAGAGACCTCATCTATTAATATAATATTTCTCTATAGAAACATTTAAGAATGAAATGATACGATGCCTGGGATTTGCTTTCAAATATTTGGGGGCAGAGGCAGGGGATGGGGGAGGGATGGACCACATCTGGCTGGGAGTTGGTAATTGTTGAAGCTGGTGTTGGGTATACAGGTGTTCACCAGAGTAAGGGACAAACACTGCCTTTATTCCTCTCTGTGATACGCCAGAGGCCAAAGAAGTAAGAAAAAAAAAATCCCCGCTTTTATTTATTTCTACTTAAAAAAATGAAGTTATATATAGTGATTATTTTACTATTAAAAATATAATATGACATGTTTTCTTTTTAACATAGGAAAAAGTGCAAGCTCTGGTTTGAGTCTGAGCTTTGGGTTGACCCTGTCATTCAGTTTGACCTTGAACAAGTGGCTTCCCTCTCTCATGCCTCAGTTTCTTTCCCCGGAAAATGGGGTGATGATAATACTTCTTAGGGCTCTTGTGCAGCGTGCACGAGAGAAGGGTGTGAGTGAAGCATTTAGCGTGCGCCTGGCGTGTGGGAGAGTCCCACAGTGGGAGTGTCCCACAGTGTGAGCTCTTCTTACTCTTCCACCAGCTCCTGTGCTCGAAACATGTGGGCAATTGAATCCCACTGACCTGTACTGAGCAGCTACTGGGTGCTGGGCGCTGAGTAGACCTGGGAATCTGGAAGCCTCTGCAGCCTCCTCTTGCTCTGGGTCACTGTGGGGCACTGCCCTAATTATCCGGGCTGGCTGGCCTTCCTGGCCCTCTGGGAGGGGGCTGTTTGCTGTAAAAGTTTGTAGCTCAGTCCTCCCATACGTAGAATAAAACTTGTGCTTGGAATTGGTGGCAAGAAGCTAATTGTTCCCAGCTCAGCTCCTCTGATCCTCAGAAACGTGGGCCTCCCCTTCCCTCCCCTGCCTCCCCCCAGAGTCCCAATTAGGAGATTTTCCAGCCAGCTAGAGCTGCGAGTGCTGAGCTGCAGCTCCCTGTCCCGGGAAGCTCTGGCTTGGCCTCCGGTTCGCCGCCTTCCTGGGAGTGGGAGGGCTGCGGCTGGGTGGATCCCCTCTGAGCCATCCCTCTGTTGTCAGCTTGCAGCACGAGCCGAAAATTCTCTCTGTGACTTCACCTCTGTGCCTTCCTGTCCAGCCTCCCCCAGCTTGCAGTGAGAGTGGCCGAGGCTGCTAGTCCTGGAGTTAATCTTGGCTGTGGCACCCGTGCAAACACGGCGCGGAGGGGGTGCAGGAAGCTTCCGGATGTATCGGGGGTCACCTCGAGGTCACCAGACCGCTGGGCTCAAACCCAGAGCCTCCTCCTTCACAGCCGGCGGCCCCTCCAGCGCTGCCTCTGTGCCCACGGCTGGGGCGCGGACGGCAGCCTTCCCGCTGTGCCCAGCTGCCGGGGCGGCGTCGGTCCTCCACTCTGTGACCTGGCTTCAGTCCTCTTGGGGAGGACAGGCACGGTGTTCCCCGGGGACTGAGAGGAGAGACCCAGGGTCCGTGCTCCAGGATGGGAGGGTTGAAAAGTCCTGACTCTTAGCTCAGTTACAATCACAGCAAACTTACTTCCCCTACTATGGCTGCTACTGTTACTGCTGTTATTTGTTACGGGCTAAATTACATGCCTACAAAATTCACACGCTGAAGCTCTAACCTCCGGTAGCTCCGAGTGTAACTGTACTTGGAGACAGGGTCATTAAATTCCTGTTGTTTAAGCCACCCAGTCTGTGGCCCTTGGTTACGACAGCCCTAGCAAACATGAATGCATTGCTACCGCCGCTGCTAAAGGCATTTTCCGAGTGCCGATTACGTTTTGTCATTGTGCTGAACAAATTACAAATATTATCTCGCTTAATCCTTGCATGACCTCAAAGAGTAGGTGCTGTTATCATCCTCGTTTGCAAACGGGGCACCGAGTTTATTTTAGTTTCCCAGCAGCAGGAGCAGTGCGTGGAGGAGGCGCTCCGCCCATACTGATGAAAGGATGGAAGCTCAGACATGTCAATGAACTTGTCCAGGTAGCCAGCAAGAGGTAGAGCGGAGGTACAGCTCTAACCCAAAGCTGTCTGCATCCTAATCCTGTGGCCTTAACTACACACTGCGTGGGGTCAACTACAGCCCCAGGAGACCCGTCCGAGCCAGGACTTGGCGGTCCTAAGAAGGGAACTCTGGATTTTTCTGACGGGGCCGTGGCTACACGCAGGTGTTCAGAGCCTGCAGTGCGCTGAGTGTGTTCATAACCCAGACTCACTAAGGAGGGCCCCCGCGCTGGCTGGCAGTTGGGGCAGTGTCCACGCTCCCTGTGGCCCGCATGTGTCCTTGGGGGAAGCTCCCGTGCCCTTGGCTTTTATCATGTGTCCTTGGCATGGCTGGAGCTGATGACGTCAGAAACAGGGGACCCCCCCCACCCCCCGCCATCCCCTTGCCTTGCAGGCTCCCAGCCTCCCCAGCCTCTACCCTTCCCCGGGGAACCTCAAGCCTCCTCCTGGGGCGAGGAGAGGCCCCGAGTACCTTGTATCCCTGGTTGATGCCGTTGATGAACTGGGGGCTGGGGGCGTTCCAGGTGAAGCGGATGGTGGTGGAATTGGTGGCTTCCGCATGCACGTTGCCCGGAGGGACGGTGGGCACTAGAGGGAGGAGAGAGGCCGGGGTTGGGGCGGGGGCCGATCATCCACCTGGCCCCCCTCAGACGAGAAAACACAGGGGTGGGGGCTGCGGACGCTGCTTTGCACCCCCAGCTCCTCCCCTGCTGTGCAGACTTAAGACTCTCTCTGGATTGGCTTGGGTTTACTAAAACCTGCCGGATCCACCACACGGGGTACCAATACACAAAAGGAATGAAGACGAGAAATGCTCTGGGCGGTTTTCAGGTGGGATGTTAGATTCGAGCTGCTTTGTGATCCAGTTAACATGAGATCCGTGGAAGGTCCCCACATCCCTGAGGACTCCTCCCTCGACCGTGTCCAAGCCACCCGCCTCTTCGTCTCCCCCTCTGTCCTCCCACCCTCCGGGGTAGCTGGGCGGGGAGTGGTGCTCCCAGCCCCACAGAGCAAGCGGGAGGGCCCGGTTAGGTAGACCGAGGCTCTCGGGGCCCAACAGGCACCGGGCGTGGGAGAAGGGGAAGCACCTGCCCCTCCGAGGCCACTGTCCCGACCCACCTCCCTGCAGCGTCCACTCTGTGACCTTGCTGCTGTAGACGCCCAGGCCCGCGCTGTTGTAGGCGGCCACCTCGATCTCGTAGTTGGTCCAGATGATGAGGTCCTCCAGCAGCAGGTTGTTGACATCAGCATCTGTGATGTTCTTAAACTGGTACCCAACGGGCAGCCCGGCCAGGCAGTATCTGGGGGAAGAAGGGTGGGAGGGCGCAGTGGACTCGGGGTCAGCTTGCTTCGCCTCGTGCCGGGGGAACTGCCTGGAGCAGTGCCGTCCCGCAGGGCTTTCTGTGACGGTGGGAGGGTCCCACCTCTGTGCTGTCCACCGGGGCAGCCACTAGCGCATGCAGCCAGTGAGCCCTTGAAATGTGGTAGTGCGACTGGGAACTAAATTTGAGTTTGGTATATTTTAAAATACAGTTAACCCTCGGACAACATTGGTTTAAACTGCACAGGTCCACTGATACATGAATTTCTTATCTTTTTTTTTTTTTTTTTTTTAAGACAGAGTCTTGATCTTGCCCGGGCTAGAGTGCCATGGCATCAGCCTAGCTCACAGCAACCTCAAACTCCTGGGCTCAAGCGATCCTCCTGCCTCAGCCTCCTGAGTAGCTGGGACTACAGGCATGCGCCACCATGCCCGGCTAATTTTTTTCTATATATTTGTAGTTGGCCAATTAATTTCTTTCTATTTTTAGTAGAGATAGGGTCTCGCTCTTGCTCAGGCTGGTCTCGAACTCCTGAGCTCCAACGATCCACCCACTTCGGCCTCCCAGAGTGCTAGGATTACAGGCGTGAACCACCATGCCTGGCCTGAATTTGTTTTCAATAAATATATCGGAAAAATCTTTTGGAGATTTCTGACAATTTGAAAAAAAATTTGAGGTAAACTACGTAGCCTAGACATAGTGCAAAAGTTAAGAAAAAGGTAGGCCGTAAATGCATAAAATATATAAAATATATGGGTTAATCAACTGTTTAGGTCATCGGGGAGGCTTCCGGTCAACAGTAGGCTATGAATAGTTACGTTTCTAGGGAGTCAAAAGTTATCCATAGATTTTCAACTGCACAAGGAGTAGCCCTAACCTCATGTTGTTCAAGGGTCAGCTGCACTTTGAAGAGCCATAGGTGACTACCGGTTACCTTACAGGACAGCGCAGGTGCAGAGGATGTGTCTGGCCTATTCTTTCTGAAGGGGGAGGAGGACAGGGTGGGCGGGCTGCCCAGGGATGCTGAGAGCTCCAGGGCGGATCTCATGGGTCTCAGCCTTTGAGGTCACTGACAGGACAGCAGTCCCTGAAGGCTGGGCCATGCTCCTTCTTCCTCCAGGACAATGGCTCTCTCAGCCTGTCACTCATGTAGGTGGAGCAAAGCACCTGGGGGTACCTACGCTGCCATTTCTCTGCCTCCACTGGAAAAAAGAGCTCATGATCCTAAAGAAGTGGGATCTGTATAAGCAAACACACAGGAGGATGGATAACCACATGGGAACCACAATGCATGCAAACCTTTGAGTCTAATTACTGGAAAATTAGGGGCTCCAAATTCTGGGGCATTACAATACTCCATGGCAGTGGTTCTCTAAACCTTAGAACGCATCAGACTCTCCTGGATGACTTTTAAAAGCACAGATTGCTGGGCTCATCCCTGTCCCAAAGTTCGCAGTTCAGGAGGTCTTGGGTGAGACTTGAGAAGTTGCGTTTCTGACCAGGTCCCAGGTTATGCCAATGCTGTCGGTCTGGGGACCCTGCTTGGAGAATCTCCACCCTTTAGGGTTAGCCAAGAGCCCACAACAAAATTAGCAGAGGATGGAGCAGGCCAATCAACGGTAACGCCTTCCACGTTTGGGGAATTCCCATGCTGGGAGATGTACATGTAAAGGACATGTACGGGTGCAGGAGATGTGCATGTGCAGGACATGCGTGTGCAGGACATGTACGGGTGCAGGAGATGTGTGCATGCAGGAGATGTGCCCGTGCAGGACATACATGTGCAGGACATGTGCGGGTGCAGGAGATGTGCACGTGCAGGACATGTATGGGTGCAGGAGATGTGCGTGTGCAGGACATGAGTGTGCAGGACATGTACAGGTGCAGGAGATGTGCCCGTGCAGGACATGTGTGTGCAGGACATGTATGGGTGCAGGAGATGTGCACGTGCAGGACATGTATGGGTGTAGGAGATGTGCGTGTGCAGGACATGTACGGGTGCAGGAGATGTGCCCGTGCAGGACATGTGTGTGCAGGACATGTATGGGTGCAGGAGATGTGCGTGCAGGAACGGGACACTCGAAGTTGCTTTTAGCGTTCTGCAGCAGCCAGAATCCAGAATATGGACGAGAGGTCTCAGAAACTTCGAATAACATGCAAATTTGAATTTTTGAATACCACATTTTAGTGATCTTTAACAACTATCTTTTAGGTTGCCAGTAAGTAGTCCTCATTCAAGCATAAAGATAACAGTCTATATAACTGGGCTTCATTTCCAGTAAGAACCAAAGAAAGAACTTTCATTTTTCAATCAATTCTTGGCTAATTACTGTCTCCACCCACGGTTCATCTTGAGAGAAAGCTGGCCTGCGATGGAACAGTCTCCACTTCCCAGGTGACTGGCCCTGGGATAGTTACCTCTCTCTTCTCCCGTCTCCCAGTATATCTGCGCCTGTGTCAGCTCTGATGTACGGCAGACTTGTCCTTCCACGCGGCCTTAGGTGACTAAGTGGTAGCTCCTCTCTCAACCTTTCCTGCTGGTTTCCAAGGCTCTCGCGGCTGGAAGTTCTTCTAGGTGTCTAACCTAATTCCTTCCTACCACAGTGCAGGCATTTCTTGTTGCCTGGTTCTTGTTAGATGGAGAAGGGCCTGCCACGAACCTGCACCGTCCTCCAGTTCGGTCCCAATCTTTCCCCATCCCTTTCGTCTCAGCTTTGGGCTCCTGTCCCCAGGGTGGGACAGGACACCTACCTGATGATGTAGCCCTTGAGGAGCCCATTCTGGTGGCTCTCGGGAGGCGGCTGCCACTGGATCATGATGGACTGGTTGGTCCGGCCGCTGGCGATGACATTCTGTGGCGGGGCCGTGGGGGGTTCCTCGGGGAGGGAGACCCTGGATCAGAAAACACCAGTGCTCTTAGTCTCGGGGGCAAACACAGGAGTCTAAGGGGATAGGGGCTCTTCCCAGTCCCTTGATAATTCTGCACAACTGCTGTGTGCTTTTGGGCAAGTCGCTTAACCTCTCTGAGCTTGTTTCTGTAAAAGAATTACAATAAAGATCTCTTTGCCTACTTTACAAGACTGGCTGAGGCTCAAATGATACAACTTCCAGAGGGGTCTTTTAAAAAGACACTATAAAACACCACATGTATATTTTTGGTGCAACTGAGGGATGTGGGCCTCAGTTTCCCATTTGTCAAAGAAGTTGCCCATTGGGCTGATGAGGTTGCGACTGTACAAGTATTTTGGAAGCGGAATGTTAAACGGTCACATCCCCGCCGCCAGCTGGCGGTGCACCTTAATGAAGCCGCCTCCGCTGACCTGCCGAGCCCCGGCCGGGGTGTGTGTGTGGGGGCGGGCGTGGCGTGGGGCGAGGCCGCCAAGGGCACCCAGCCGCCCCCGGGAGCCCGGTGCTATGACATTTCTTCCTCTGGCATCGCCAGGGAGCGCGGTGTTCTGCCCAAGCGTATTTTTCACATCGCTGACATGTATCCATTTAAAAACAAAAGTTAGTTATTTTTGATGGATGTCTTTCCCTTTTCGTTTGTTGTTACGTTTTTGCTTTCTGATGGATCGCTTTCCAAAACACGCCGCGCACTCCCATGTCTTCGTAAAGGCGGGAGCGAGGCAGGTTGGGCCTTGTTCTTGAGGACTCGGGGCTGTTAGGGTGAAGATCCACCAGGAAGATGGATCGGTGTTGCCCGGGGCAGCGAGAAGTCTCAGGTCGGCGTCCCCTACACGGCAGGTCTCAGTTGCTGGGAGTCTGCACTTCCGGGAGGACTGGGCTATGTCTGCTCATTCCCGGCACCACCTCCGGGGCGTCCAGGCGTGGCCGGGCATGTAGGGGTGCTCAACCCACAGCGAGTAACTTAATCCCCCTGCGCCTGCTCTCCACGCGGGGCTGCTACCTGTCACTGTTCCCTCTGGCGACAGTGCCTTGACCCCAGTGGTTGTCACCCTGGTGAAAGCCAGAGAGACCCGCGCTTATCAGAACTGCGGCAAGACCACAGCGACGCACTTAAGCCGGGGGCCTCTTTGTGCGCATCCGGGGGTGTCTCTTAAGCAGCCAAGTGCACGGCTTCGGCACCCGCGACATGCGTCACGGCCATTCCGATCTCTCACACGCCTTTTTTCCCCCGGTAGAGGCGGTGGCCGCCTGCTCCGCCAGGTTGAGCTGGATGGAGTTGGCCTTCTGCGTAAATGGGTGCTCTGCACGATGCTCGGAGACGGGCCACCTGCTGTTTTTATTCAACTTCCATCGTTTTAAAGAAAGCTCTGCTGGAAGCCTAACGGAGTCTGGCACCGTGCGAGGCCCTGGGCGTGGAGCTGCGTGGGGACCTGGCGTCCCTCGGAACGCCGCAGCCATTTGGCAGCGGTGGCAGCCCAGGGGGCCGCAGAGCCCAGCGAGGCGAGGGGAGGCTTTGCACCTGCGCGGCTCACAGCGACGGGGTCAGCGTCCACCGGGCGCCACGAGTGACCCACTTCCTCTTTGCTACAGCCCCGGGAAGTGGGATGGCTACTCCCCTTCCACGGCGGGAGCCATGGAGAAGCCCCCGGAAGAGCGCCCGCCCCTCACCTCTCCGTGTCCTTGCTGAACTGCCCTTTCCCGACGTCGTTGACGGCACAGAGACGAAACTGGTAGGAGCGCGCAGGAACCAACCCCTTGACAGTCACCGAGGTGGCTTCGGGGTCCACGCTGGCCAGGAGCACAGTCCAGGGGGCATCTGCGGGGACAGAGGGTGGGGGCGGAAGTGGGCGTCTTGCGTGCGTCAGGGGCACGGTGCCTGCTTCCGACGCCCCGTCCCCAGCAGGGGCCCAGCCCTGTTTGGGCTGGCAAGAGATGACCTCCCCGGCTTGGTCCAGCAGAGGCTGGCCACTGTCATTTTCTAGGTCTCATCATCTGCGTGGCCCCAGGGGAACAGGGGGAGGTTGCGGGGGGATGCAAGAGCTGACAGGAAGTGAGACGTAGTTGTCTTCTCCCCGCTGCCCCTCAAATTTATGAGCTCCATGCAAACTGTGTTTAAAACACTATACTGGGTGCAGTGGCTCACGAGTGTAATCCTAGCACTCTGGGAGGCCGAGGGGGGAGGATTGCTCGAGGTCAGGAGTTCGAGACCAGCCTGAGCAAGAGCAAGACCCCGTCTCTACTAAAAATAGAAAAATTAGCCAGGCACCATAGCAATCAGTGCCTGTAGTCCCAGCTACTCGGGAGGCTGAGGCTGCAGTGAGCTACGATGACACCATGGCACTCTACCCAGGGTGACAGATCGAGACTCTGTTTCAAAAACAAACAACAAAAAACCCCACTATTCATATTATGCCTGCTGAGTTTGGAGTTCCCAACTTGGGGACTTGGAGAATGAGAAAAAATCCCCAAAGCAAAAAAGCCAGCCCTTTTCTTCGAGGCCTCTGCAGGCCCTGAGAAGAAGCATCTCTCCCGCCATCTCATTCTGCCGTCCCAGGGCCCTGACGGCAGGTGCCAGCGTTCCCGTGACGGGAGGCAGCGCAGGCTGCGGGGGGAAGGGTTTGCCAAAGGCCCAGGCCCAGGAGGTGGGGGGCAGGGATGTGGCCCTGGCCTGACTCCTCGGTCCGGGCTGCGGCGGGGGGGCGCAGGAGGGTGGCGGGGACCTTACTGTTCTCCGACATCTCCAGGACGTAGCGGATCAGGGGGCTGTTGCCGTCGAAGGGCTTGGCCCACGTCAGGTTGATGGCTCGCCGCTCCACCGCGCTCAGCATGGCCACCGGGTGCTCAGGGGCGTGGGGCAGTTGCCTGGAGGAGAGAGGCGTGCGGCAGGGCTGCCCTATTCGGTCCTCAGGCAGGTGACGGGGCACCGGGCTGGGTGGGCTGTGCACGTCTGCGACACCCTGCGCTTAGACACAAAACTTGGCCTTTGTGCTACTACCTAGAGAGTCCTCTCTCTGCAGTTGGAGCCCACCTATCCGAGGCCATCCTCAGAGCCCTCCTCTAGCCCCCTGCCCAGTTCTTGACAGGGGGCTTAACTGAGCTGAGAGCAAGGCCTGGAAGGACGCTTAGAGAAGGTGAACAGGTGCAGGTCACACGAGGCTGGTGGGCCGACCGTAGGGAAGTGGCTGGCTCTGAGCATTGCCACGCTGCTATTGCCGGCACCTCCTTCGCCCCGGGCCGGGGAGGGCTGCCCTTACCTGACTCGCAGGTGGGCGCTGCGAGAGTCGTTGCCTCCGGCTGAGATCACCCGGCAGGTGTACGTGCCGATGTCCCCGGACCACGTCTGCGAGACGTGCAGGGAGCCGTTCTTGTCCAGGCGGATTCGGGGATTGTTCTCCATGCCCAGAGCAGCCCCGTCCTTCTCCCAGACGTACCTGACGGTAAGAAGCACAGTAAGTAAAGGGACACGGGGACAGCTCCCGCGGTGGGGACAGCTCCCGAGGTGGGCTCGGCCCAGAGCCTGTCCTGAGAAGAGAGCTCAAAGGCGAGCAGGGGACGACCCTAGGCCACAGTGACTCTCTGGAGCTGGCCTTGGCTGGGCAGGAAACGCAGACTGCGGAGGAACGAGCAAGTCTGGGCAGCCTGGACGCCCACCATTCCCTCGGGGGAGGCACCGCTCCAGGACAGTTACACATTAAGTCATTAACGGTCATTTACACCTGTCGCTCAGGTTGGTCAAAACGTGTGTTGCTTTTGGCCAGGGGTCCCCCCGCGAAGTAGCCGGCGCAAAAGAGCCAGCAAAAGGTATTCTTCCAACGAGGTTAAAGGATTACAGCTGGAAAAAGAATTAAAGTCTCCACACGGACTACATTTCGGAATTAGTTTTATGAGAGGAATCATTAGATCGATGCATCACTGTGACAAATTGACTTTAGTGTCCAAAAAATCACTTTAGCTTCGGTCAGTCAGTACGAAGGGGACTTGAGAAATTACACACACACCAGCGCCTGACAATGAGAAATATCTGCTCTGGCATCGTTCTCGAGAAATACAACCACGATGGCTGTCGTCAGCGCGCCGGGAACGCCAGCTCTGGGGGGGTTGGATGCCGTCCTGTCCCCCCTGGTTCTCAGCACAGGGGTGACCCGGATGATTTCAAATAACCCCAGGCAACCAGGGACAGGGCGGGGACCCAAGTGCTGGCTCCTAGAACTCTCTGGGTTTAGAGGATGTAAGATTGCTAGCGTGAGTGAGTATGTGACGTTTTCAACCTACGGCTTGAAGGAAGAGCAGACATAAGACTAGAAAGTACAGATAAAGGGAGGGAAAAAAAAAAGAAAAGGAAAAGAAAACTTGAAAGTTTTCCAGTAATAGGGAGCCATGATTAACATTTGAGCGCACGGCTTCCAGACCCTTCTCCCCTGCCGGGTGTGCAGGGTGCTGCGGTGCTACTCTGGTCAAATGCCGGCTCTCATCGGCTTTGGGATCCTGGGTGAGTTTACTCGACTCCGCGGTGCCTCAGTTTCCTTACCTGCACCACCACCCACCTCACAGCCTCGCTGTAAGGGTCTTATGGGCCATTTAATGCAGTGACTGACCCATGGTAAGGGGTTCATAAACGTTAGCCATCGTTAAGTATTTTTAACAATACAGTATATTTCGTGAATGATATCTAGGAACCCACCCATCCTGTTTTTAAAGCTGCTTTCCCCCTCTCAATAAAATATCTTTTTAATGTGACATTTCCACACCATGGTTTTTTTTTGTTTGTTTTTTTATCAGATGCAAGGTGCTTCTGCAGGGTTGCTCTGTAATTGAACTGATCCCACAGTGTTGGACGTCCGGTTTAGCTCGCTGTTTTCTGGTAGTGTAGTTAACGCTGCAATGAACATCCTTACGGCATAATGTTTGCATGCATTCCGAACACTTCCTCACGGACAGATTCTCAGCGGTGAAATCGCTGAGCTAATTTTTAAGGCTTTTAATACCTACTGACAAATCAACGGTAATCACCTTTGAGTCACCTGTTTATCTAGAAAAGGATCAGCCTTGCCAGCATTCATGGGATGGGCAGAACTTTACTGCAAAGCAAATCTAGCTGCGGAGAGTAATTCCCACGTAAGACACCACCTGTAGCGAGCAGACACTCCCTGCTTAGGAAGCATGTATCATTGTACCAAAACAACCGACCTTGAATCTAATGAGCAGTTACTTGAATCTGATTAGAAATGTAGGGGATAGAAGAACAAGTTAACAACACCACGAGAAAGTAGCTAGTCAAATCCGGAATGTTGGCTGTTCTACAGTGGGGTCACCCAATTACGGCCTGCTGCCTGTTTGCGTAAATAAAGTTTTATTGGCACACAGACATGCCCATTTGTTTCCATATTGTCTACGGCTGCTTTTGCACTACAAACACAGAATTGAGTAGTCATGAGTCCATTCAACTCAGATATTTAGTTTAAAATGGCATCCAGATAGTATTATTACTGACTATCTCTAATTTAGGGGAACAGATAATTCTACTTTTCTCTCTCATTTTTTTTTCTTTTTTGCTTATTTCCAAAATAACCTGTAATTATATAACTGGCTATTAAACAATATTGGTGAGTGGTTTTCAGGGGTCCTCTTGGCTTTAAATAATAATAGACAGTCGTCCGAATATAAAAGATATGCAAAAATGTTTGGTTGTGAGAACATTGATAATGATGTTTCTTAATATTATCAAAAATTTAGAAATAATCCAAATATCCAGCAATATGGGATTCGTAACATAAATCATGTTACATCCATATAATGCACTACTGAATAGTCGTGTGATTTATTTATACAAAAATATTTATTGACTTGGGGAGAAGATTGTGACAATAGGTTCTTAAGGGAAATACAAACGAAGAAACAGAATGTTTCTAGCTTAAAATGGCACCCAGATATGATTACTGACTGTCTCGGATTGAGGGGAACAGATAATTCTACTTTTCTTCTTCTCGCTCTCATTTTTTTCTTTTTTGCATTTTCTATGTGTTCCTGCTAAAATGATTAGTTGTATAATAAGAAAAAATACAAATTTGTATTAATATTAATAATGGCTAAAAGTGGATTGTTCAGATT
>VSMD01139532.1:0-62070 GCA_008750895.1 Mirza zaza | reverse complement strand
TGGGGAAACTGAGGCTTAAAGAGGCTTAAATAATTTGTCCAAGGGTTCATTTTAACTAAGTGTTACAGTCAGGATTTCACCTAGATTTGTCCAACTCTAGAGATTAAGCCCTTTGTTACTATACTATAATGCTTCTCAGAACTAGAGTAGTCGGCAAGAGTAGGTTTTGTTTTTAAGGTATATTGAATAGATTATAGATGTTAATTGTCTCTATTCTTCATAGAACAGTACTAGTTCAGGGTATAGCAGTTTCCCAAAGGATGGAAGTGGTTAATCTGGAAGAATGGGAAAGGAATTCAGGAAAGACTTAATAAAGGGCATGTGATACTTGAAAGATGAGTAGTTGATATACTGAAAGTGGCAAGGACATTCCTGTTGGAGAGAACAGCATGACAAAGGTACAGAGACAGAAAGCAGCATAATATGTTAGGTAAATGAAAAAAGTAGTTTAGTGTGGCTGAGGTGTAGGAGGCAAAGCAGGGAGCTGAAGTTAGTAGGGTAGATTATGAAGAACTTTTTATAAGATATATTCAGTACTAGGACTAGGACCTTTTCAGTGCAGAATGGTTCATTATGTTTGGGCAGAAGTGAACTGACCAGCTCCTAAATGAGAATGTCAAGCTCATTTAGCATGTCAGTTTGTTTTGTGGGATTATCTCACCCTTGCCCCTGAAATTCCAGCTCCCAACTGAGTGGCTGAAGATAAGTGGGCCAGAGTTTGGAATAGACTTAGATTAGCTTCTATAGGTTCCATTTATCAAATAAGTCTGCCCTTGCATTTTCCTTTCCAATAGGATAAATAATACTTGGAACCCTATGGGGGTGGGGGGGAAGTAAACTTTGTGTTTTGGTTTTCATAGCCCTCCCAGGCCCAATACTTCAAAGCATCTTACCTCTGCTGAATATATATTACTTGGAGAGGATTGAGGAGACTGCCCTCAAGAAAGGTGAGTATCTTTCTGTCTCTATCTCAGGCTTCATGATATTTTTCAGATAAATATTACACCTGATACTAGCATAGAACTTCATGCTTTTCAAAAAGTATCTTCACACCTACTTTCTTTCTGATTCCTCAGTGTCCTGTGAAACATAAAGCAAGTATATGATCCTTATTATACTGATAAAAGTAAGACACAGGCACACCACAATTAAAAGCAAAAGCCAGAACTAGAACCTAGATCTTCTAAATTTTAGTTTTTCTATTTAACCAAGGTGCCTCCCCTCATTGGACACATCCATTAATGGCTAACATTTAACTCTGATGTGCCAAGCACTGTCCTAGGCACTTTACCCAGAGAAACTCATTTAATCCTTTCAACAACCCTATTATTATCTATTATTAACTATTAACTACATTTTACAGATGAGGAAACTGAAGTACAGACTAAACTAACTAATTTGCCTGAAGTCACATAGCTAGAGTGTAGTTTGCTGATAATCCCAGGTAGTCTGTCTGTAGAGCCAGTGTTCTTAACCACTCTGCCATATTGCTCCTGTAAACCCAAAGGACAACATGAAAGGCTGGTATACTTCACTGATGGTGGCCAGGAAGCAGCCAACCAAGTGTGATATTTCTCCCTACAGGCCTCTCTACTCAGGCCATCTGGCGCCGACTCTGGGATGAGCTGATGAAGACAAGGCCTTCCAGTTTGGAAGTAAGTTATCAGGTAGAACTCTGGACTGATTTTGCACAGTGAAAGCAGGAATAGCACAGACTCAAGCTGGGTACTGGTAAAGTGCAGGGGCAGGAATGAAATCGATTTGGGAGAAGGGCTCTGATGATTTGTCATGGCCCATTTGGTAATTGTCACTAACTTGCTTGCTCACCATTTTTGCAGGGGACACAAAACAGGGAAAGGTAGTAATCAAAAGGGATGGCAGAGCCAGGATTCCTAGAGTTCTTGACGGGATTGGTGCAATTGTCAAATCTAACAAAATATAATTTAACAGAATAAACCAACACTTCATTAAGTCTAAAAAATTCCAATCGCAGGGCCGCAGGATAGGGTAGGTGGGTCTGGCTTAGCAGCAGCTTGTATAAAAAAGATAGAGGAGTTTAGTCAACAACGTGTTGAAGCCACTTATAATGACTATACACTGAGCTGTGTGAACTAATGTAAGTATAATATAGGCTGAAGGACAAGGGGGACCATAGTCCTGCCTTGCTCTGCAGTGGTCAGGCTACCCTTGGAGTATGGAGAAAGAAGCCAAGCCACCTTGTATGAATCACATTTGGAAGACTGGAGATGTTTTTCCTGAAAAAAGAAGACGTGGGAAGGAAACCCGAATCATCTTGAAATATATGAATGGTTGTCACATAAAAGGGATTAATAGGTTTTTTTTCTGGGTGGAGGCTAAAGGAGGATATATTTTTGCTAAATTGAACATAAGGCTTAAACTCCACTCATCAGTGATGAAACAAGCTAATTCCAGAGGTAATAAGCTTCCCATAACTACATGTTCATTTTTTATTTTATTTTTTGAGACAGAGTCTCACTCTGTTGTCCGGGCTAGAGTGCCATGGCATCAGCCTAGCTCACAGCAACCTCAAACTCCTGAGCTCAAGCGAGTTTCCTGCCTCAGCCTCCCGAGTAGTTGGGACTACAGGCATGTGCCACCATGCCCGGCTAATTTTTTTTGTATATATTTTTAGTTGGCCAATTAATTTCTTTCTATTTTTAGTAGAGATGAGGTCTCACTGTTGCTTAGGCTGGTTTCGAACTCCTGATCTCAAACAATCTGCCCGCCTTGACTTCCCAGAGTGCTAGGATTACAGGTCTGAGCTACCACGCCTGGCCATAATTATGTGTTCAAATAGAGGCTGGATAACTCCTTGACATGGTGTCATACAGGGAATTCAGCATTGTAGACAGGACTGGACAAGATGACTTTTAGGGCCCTTTTAGCCCTGAGATTCTATTATTAGCTGATTCAGATATAAATCACTGGAGCTCTCATTTAAGTAGAATTTCTTTTGCTGCTCCATAATTAGATGATGGGACAGATTTAGTTCAATAAACATTTCTTAAAACTCACTACTACTTGGGAAGCTGAGGCAGAAAGATTGCTTGAGCACAGTAGTTCAAGACCACCCTGGGCAACATAACAAGACCCCCATCTCAAAAAAAAAGCTTACCACATACCAAATCTTATACTAGATATTCGAAGTACAAACAGTCCCTAATCTTGAGGACCTAGCAGTTTATTTATTTATTTATTTTATTTCTTTGACCTAGCAGTTTAATGGGGAAGTCTACAAATAGATCACATATGATAGGATAAGTGGTATGATAGAGGGTAGTAAGGAGGTTGAGGGAGAAGGGAGCAAGAGTCTTTCCTAGGAAGTAGTATTTGAACTGGGTTTAATATAGTGAATGAGGCCAAATGACAAAAAAAAAAAAAAAAAAAAGCTAAAATCAAGAACTGGAGATTTAATTTCTGGGGATGCACTAAGTTCTGTAACATTCAGCCCCATGTCCTTCAGCTTTTCCACTTTCAGATCTGGATTGCAACCCTTGGAGTTCAGAATGAGGACGCTTGAGGTCCAACAAAATCCTCAGACTCTAGGCCGTATGAGGAAGAGAAGTGGACGCAAGAGTGTTAGAAAACAGTAATGGCTTTCTGCCATCAGATTCATTTTGTCCCAGTATTTCACAAGCAGTATATATGGTTGACCAGCAGATGATGAAGATTATAATAATATCTTTCTCTTGAAGAAAGCTTTCTTTTTCCAACATTATCTCAAGCTTCCTGGAAAAGAATGTTTGTTATCCTGTTATCTTGGCTGAAAGCATTTCAGAACATTTAGAAGGCCCCAGGCTTGGTGGCCCAACAGTCACTTAGGCAGAGGTCCTGACTTGTAGCTTATCTATTCCAAAGGGTGTCTTGTGCTTCCCACTTTTGTACAATAGTAACTTTCATATCACTCATAACTCAAAAACACTTACTGAGTGCCTGCTCAGTTCCATGCAGTATTCTATTATAGATTCTAGGGATACAATGATGAACAAGATAGATATAGCCTATAACTGCTTATAAAGCAATAGTATTTGAAACTGTGTAGTACTAGTATATACAAAGAGATCTGTAGAATAGAATAGGTACTCTGGAGACAAAGCAATGGGGAAATGAAGGGTTACTCAATAAATGCGTCTCTAGCAGTTGGTTAACCATTTGGAAAAAACAGAGCCTCACTTAACAATATACTCAAATTATTTCTATACAGATTAAAAACTGTAGAAAGTAAAAGCACACCAGGCTTGATGATTCATGCCTATAAGCTCAGCACTTTGGGAAGCCACGGAGGGAGGATCACTTGAGGTCAGAAGTTCAAGACCAGCCTGAGCAACATAGTGAGACCCTGTCTCTACAAAAAATAGAAAAATTAGCTGGGTGCAATGGCACATACCTGTAGTCCCAGCTACTTGGGAGGCTAAAACAGGAGGATTGCTTGAGCCTAGGTATTTGAGGTTGCAGTGAGCTATGATCATGCAACTGCCCTCATGTCTGGGCAACAAAGCAGACAAAAATTAAAAAAATAATGAAGAAACACAAATCATCTAAAAAAGAATAAAGGTGAATGGGTATCAAAACTCAGGATGGAGAGAGTGCTAATTATTAAATGGGCAGACCCAAAAAGAAAATACAGACATATTTAACCACATAAAATACTAACACCATAAACAAATTTTGAAAGGTAAATAAGCTGGGAAAGAACATTTGCAACAATATCCACAAAACAGAAGAATAAAGAGAATAAGAAAAAGACAAACATCCCAGTAGAGTAAAACAAATAAAGATTTGGACAAGTCATACAATATAAAAAAAATCTCTAATAAAGTGAAAAAATGTTCAACCTCAGGGTAAAAAAAGGGAAAGTAAAATTTCACTTCTTAAATTAGTAAAGTCTTGTTTGGATTTGGTTTTTGTTTTAAAAGATAATGCCTAGGGTTGGCCAGGAGTGGGTTAAATTCAGAAGTTGTTATAACTTTCTTGATAGGCAATCTGGTGATACTAAAAGATTTTAAAATAATTAAATTCTTTCACTAGAAATTCTACTTCTTAGAATTTATGGTGTATAAAAATTGAGACACTCATGATTATTTCCAGATGTTTATTACAGCAAAATTTAATATCAAAAGGCTAGAAACAATTTAAGTATTCAATACAGGAATTACTAAATATCATATGTACAGATTTTGAAAATAATCACATTTTTCTAGATCTAATGGTTCAGTAAAAAAAGAAAAAATAATAAAATAATCACACTCTAAAAACATTTAAATACATGGTAGTATAATGTTTTAAAAGCTTAGCATTTGAAACTGTTCAGAATTGTCTCAATATTGTAAAAACAAATATACATAGCTATTCACATTTATAAAAATACTCCAGAGTTGGTTTACATGTGATTTTTCATTGCTTCATTATCTTTCCACAAACAATATTTCTGTTATCAGAAAAAGAATGGACAATATATAGTTTGTGAACATTGCTGGCACTAACAACTTAGTACAAGAAGATATTTAGCCTTCCTTAGTTTGTACACATACTTCCTCTTCTTTTACCAGTGCCTAAGCTGCCAGCCTGTTGAGGATGGGGCAAGGATGGTATTGATGGGCAAATATCATTTCACTTCATTTCATTTCCTTACCCTCACCCAAAAGAATTTAAATCACTTGTCTGGGCTATAGTGTACAAGTCCACAAAATGAGTGGCTTGGACCAGATCCCTCAGGTATTTTTTAGCTTCGATGTTTTAGCATAGATTCTTCTAAAAAGCGATGATGGAATAAAATGCAGTAAACTGCTGTCTGCTTGTGCATTAATTTTTGAGAAATAAGCCATTGAGATAGCTGTCAAAACTAACTTTACATACTCATTCAACCCTCACAAAAATGCTATGATGTTGGTGTAGTTATCTAGCACTTTATAGATGATGAAATGGAGGCAGAAAGAGACAAATTGACTTGCCTAAGGTTATAGTTAGTGAATGGCAGACCCAGGATTCAAAGTTGAAGCAGTCCGGCTCTGGATTGCATATTTCTGATCACTATGCCATGCTGCCCACTGCAGTTACTGTGTCTGGAGTGTTCCAATTTCAAATAGTCTCTCCCATTGACTTCAACCATTAACATGTCTGAAAAAGTTCAATATGTAGTTATCGAACCTACATTTCCCACATGCCTTTTATGACGAGAAACAGTCATATCTTTTTTTTTGTTGTTTTTTTTTTGTTTTTTTTTTTTTGAGACAGAGTCTCGCTTTGTCGCCCAGGCTAGAGTGAGTGCCGTGGCATCAGCCTAGCTCACAGCAACCTCAAACTCCTGGGCTCGAGCAATCCTGCTGCCTCAGCCTCCCGAGTAGCTGGGACTACAGGCATGCGCCACCATGCCCGGCTAATTTTTTTATATGTATATTAGTTGGCCAATTAATTTCTTTCTATTTTTATAGTAGAGATGGGGTCTCGCTCAGGCTGGTTTTGAACTCCTGACCTTGAGCAATCCACCCGCCTCGGCCTCCCAGAGTGCTAGGATTACAGGCGTGAGCCACCGCGCCCGGCCTTGAAACAGTCATATCTTGGTTCACATCCTTGTCCATATTTAAGGCCCAGATCTTGTAACCACCTGACTATCTCACTTATAAAATTGGAAGGCCTTGCTAGGATTACCTGCAAGTGTTTTTCAAGATCATCGATGTGGGCTAGCAAATGCTACAGTGAGGTAGGACATAAAGGACTCAAGGATCCCTCTTTGCATGTACTCAAAGCTGAGCAGAGATTTGGTTGCTAGGTATTTTTTCCTGCTCCCCTAATGCCCTGTTGCTGCTACACAGTTAATTCAAGGATAAAGAAGTTATTCCTAATTGTTACCACAACAGGCAGAGTCTGGGGAAATAGCTAGGGCGAAGGGAACTACACTTTTGCCTGGAGACAGTAGAGGCCAAGCTCTTGCTAAGATGTTAAGGACCTTGGATATGAATTGAGAGTCACTCTGGTATGGAGGAATGCATGCAGGCAGGGTAAGGACCGAAAAGAAGTGTTCTACTTTTAGTCTTGGTGAACCGCAGGCCCCCACTACCTTTGCTTCAGGCCAAGCAAGCACCCTGCTTAGTAGGCTCTACCTCCATTTCACATTGCCCATCAGGGCTAACCAGCAGCAGTAACATATACTTTGTATTTTAGTTTACAAAGTGCTTTAACTTGTACTGTCTCATTTGATCTTCAAGACAATCCTCTCAAGCAGGTAATGTTAATCACATTTTACAAATGAGGAAAGAGGCTCAGAGAGGCCCAGAGTATAGTGGCAGAGCTGGGACCTATATTGACATTAAGAGAAAACTTAGGGATGGTCTTAAATTAGAATCTCTGAAGCCTGACACCTTTCTTTGTCTCAGTGTGCCTTTGGGATTACGTAGCAGTATTTGTTTGTTTGTTTGTTTGAGACAGAGTCTCACGCTGTTGCCTGGGCTAGAGTGAGTGCCCTGGCATCAGCCTGGCTCACAGCAACCTCAAACTCCTGGGCTCAAGCTATCCTTCTGCCTCTTCCTTCCAAGTAGCTGGGACTACAGGCATGCGCCACCATGCCCGGCTAATTTTTTGTATATATTTTTAGTTAGCCAGTTAATTTCTTTCTTTCTTTCTTTTTTTTTTTTGAGACAGAGTCTCGCTTTGTTGCCCAGGCTAGAGTGAGTGCCGTGGCGTCAGCCTAGCTCACAGCAACCTCAAACTCCTGGGCTCAAGCAATCCTCCTGCCTCCGCCTCCTGAGTAGCTGAGACTACAGGCATGCACCACCATGCCCGGCTAATTTTTTCTATATATATTAGTTAGCCAATTAATTTCTTTCTATTTATAGTAGAGACGGGGTCTTGCTCTTGCTCATGCTGCTTTTGAACTCCTGACCTCGAGCAATCCGCCCGCCTCGGCCTCACAGAGTGCTAGGATTACAGGCGTGAGCCACCACGCCCGGCCAATTTCTTTCTATTTTTAGTAGAGATGGGGTCTTGCTCTTGCTCAGGCTGGTCTCAAACTCCTGAGCTCAAGTAATCCTCCTGCCTTGGCCTCCCAGAGTGCTAGGATTACAGGCGTGACCTATCACGCCTGGCCAATTTTTTTTTTTTTTTGAGACAGTCTCCATAGCCGTAGCCCTAAGTAGAGTGCCATCACCCTAAGTAGAGTGCTGTGGCATCAGCCTAGCTCACAGCAACCTCAAACTCCTGGGCTCAAGACATCCTCCTGCCACAGCCTCCCGAGTAGCTGAGACTACAGGCACGCACCACGGCGTCTAATTTTTCTATTTTTAATAGAGATGGGGTCTCGCTCTTGCTCAGACTGGTCTCGAACTCCTGAGCTCAAGCAATCCTCCCACCTCAGCCTCCCAGAGTGCTAGGATTAAAGGCGTGGGCCACCACGCCCAGCCTAGGTAGCAGTATTTCCTAATTTCTGATGTACGTCAGAATCATCTGGAGGTGGTTTAAAGAATGCCTGGGCCAGGCGAGGTAGCTCACGCCTGTAAATCCTAGCACTCTGGGAGGCTGAGGTGGGAGGATCGCTCAAGGTCGGAGTTCAAAACCAACCTGATCAAGAGTGAAACCCTGTCTCTACTAAAATTAGAAAGAAATTAATTGGCCAACTAAAAATATATAGAAAAAATTAACCGGGCATGGTGGCACATGCCTGTAGTCCCAGGTACTCGGGAGGCTGAGGCAGGAGGATTGCTTGAGCCCAGGAGTTTGAGGTTGCTGTGAGCTAGGCTGACGCCATGGCACTCTAGCCCAGGCAACAGAGACTCTGTCTCAAAAAAAAAAAAAAAATTAAAAATGCCTGGACCTTACCTCAGGTGCCTGGACCTTACCTCAGGTGTAACATACAAAAACACCAAATCTGGGTACCTGGTACATGAATTTTGAAAAAAAAGGCTCCACAGTAAATTCTGATATGCACCAAAGGTTGAAAATCACTTAATAAATTTAAACTATTAAGTTTATCAGAATAGTATGATGAAGTCCCATACCCATCAAAGCAAATAACTCTTGCCTTGGAGGAAACAAATCTAAGAGTTGGTTCCTGCTCCCCAGAATTTCTAATCTGGTTGGGACAAGTAGACAAAGAGGCTTATATCATGAGACAGTGCACCAACATCTTATATTTGAGTAGTCAGAGTCCCAAAAAGAAACAGCCTCAAAAAGTGACAGTAGGTCCTTTCAGGAAGTCTGTTTAGTCTGGCAATGGAGAAAATTTCTAGTAGGTGTAAGAAAGGACATAGAAAGCAGGTTTGGGTTAGTCAGATGACTGATTTTGCCAGAGAAAAGCATTCATTCTTATGCAAAATGTGGGAAATAAAACTCAGGTAGGCAGAAGCCATCGAGTGGAAGAGCTTTGCTGCCAGGCTGAAGAATTTCAAATTAACTCTGTCCAGTGGGAAGACAATGGCTGTTTTAAAGCAGAATAATGTAATCAAAGTAGTGTTTTACAGAGATGAATCCAGTAGGCCTGTGCAAAGTAGCTTGTAAAGGGGAAAAGGGAATAGGGAGAGCAATCAGGAAGCTGATGAAATGGTCAGGTGTGAGGTGATAAGGGCTGAACAAAAGTAGTGGTGGTAAGAATAATAAGTTGGGATCAGGTTCTAGAAACAAGTATGGAAGAACTCATGGGAGTGATTGTTTCAGTTGTGAGAGACACTGTAGCAAAAGAATGGTTTGGAACCAGATTTCCTTGGTTTACAAATCTCATTTTTGCTACTTACCTGTGTGACCACAGGTGATAATCACCTCTTCGTGCCTCGGTTTTTTTATTGTTTTTTTTTTTTGAGACAGAGTCTCACTTTGTTGCCCAGGCTAGAGTGCCGTGGTGTCAGCCTAGCTCACAGCAACCTCAAACTCCTGGGCTCAAGCAATCCTCCTGCCTCAGCCTCCCGAGTACCTGGGACTACAGGCATGTGCCACCATGCCCGGCTAATTTTTTCTATATATATTAGTCGGCCAATTAATTTCTTTCTATGTTTATAGTAGAGACGGGGTCTCGCTCTTGCTCAGAGTAGTTTCGAACTCCTGACCTCGAGCAATCCGCCCGCCTCGGCCTCCCAGAGTGCTAGGATTACAGGTGTGAGCCACCGCGCCCGGCTTGTGCCTCAGTTTTCTTACCTGTGAAATGGGGCTAATAGTAATATATACCTCAAAGATGTGAGGATTAAATGAACTTGTATAAATTATTTAGAATGTTGCCTGGCTCAATAGTTTGCTATTGGAAGAGGGATAATTGGGATAACAGTTTCATGAATAGTACTCTTAGTATCATGGCTCTGTGGTATGTTCTCTGCTTTCAGAGTGTGACCTGCTGGCGAGCCAAGTTTATGGAGGCCTTTTTTTCCCATGTTCTACGTGGGACCATTGATGTGTCTTCTGACAGGCGTCTTTGTGACCAGCGCTTCTCGCCTCTTCTGCACAGCTCCCGCCATGTCCGACAGCTCACCATCTGCAACATGCTGCAGGGTGCAACCGAGCTGGTGGCTGAGCCCAACCGCAGGGTTCTGGAGACCTTGGCCAGTTCCCTGCACACCCTCAAGTTCCGCCACCTGCTGTTCTCTGATGTGGCTGCTCAGCAGTCACTTCGGCAGCTGTTGCATCAGCTCATTCACCATGGGGCTGTCAACCAAGTGTCGCTGTACTCCTGGCCCGTGCCAGAGTCAGCCCTTTTCATCCTTATCCTCACCATGAGTGCTGGCTTCTGGCAGCCAGGCCCTGGTGGCCCACCCTGCCGCCTCTGTGGAGAGGCCTCCCGAGGCCGGGCCCCATCCCGAGAGGAAGGGTCCCTCTTGCTAGGCTCACGCAGGCCTCGCCGAGATGCTGCTGAGCGATGTGCTGCAGCCCTGATGGCCACCCGGCGGAAGAGTGAAGCCAAGCAGATGCCTAGAGCTGCACCTTCCACTCGGGTAACACGCCGGAGCACACAAGAGAGCCTGACATCAGGCGGGACAGACCCTAAGAGGGAGCTGTACCCTCCGGCCACCTCCCACGAGGCTTCTGGCACCAAGCGGCCACCCTCTGCTCTAGCCGCCACTTCCTCTGCCTCTGCCTCCTCTTCCACATCCTCATCCAAACGAGCTCCAGCTAGCTCAGCCCCACAGCCTAAGCCTCTAAAGCGTTTCAAGCGAGCTGCAGGGAAGAAGGGTGTTCGCACCCGTCAGGGGTCTGGTGCAGAGTCTGAAGACCTGTATGACTTTGTTTTTATTGTGGCTGGTGAGAAGGAGGATGGTGAAGAGATGGAGATTGGGGAAGTGGCTTGTGGAGCTTTGGATGGATCAGATCCCAGCTGCCTGGGGCTTCCAGCACTGGAGGCCTCCCAGCGATTCCGCAGCATCTCCACCTTAGAGCTATTCACAGTTCCTCTCTCCACGGAGGCAGCCCTGACACTATGCCACCTGCTGAGCTCCTGGGTGTCTCTGGAGAGCCTCACACTCTCCTACAACGGTGAGCACCCTGGAGGGGCAGGGGTTGGGCCAGGACCTCCCAGCAGCACCAGATGTGTGCCTAATTCTGAGGGGGGCTTGAATTAGGAGTATGATCAGGAAGCTGAAGATGTAGCTTTGTGTGCCTCACAGAGGAGCAGACTCAGTGCTAGAAGAGAGGAACATGAGCTCTATAAGGCTTGATTTATTGTTGGAAGCAGGTGTTCTTGAGGAGCAACGAGACAGTCAGCTGGCCTCTGAAGAATGAGTACATTTAAGATATGGGAGGCAACCCAAGGGCAGGTGGGGGTAGTATAGGGTATGCATACACAGCCAGGTCTGGGGTTGGATCTCACCAGTAATAGCAAAGCAGCTGTCCAAAGTGTGGGACACAGTTCTTTATCAGACCAGCAACTTCCAAGGCAGTCCTCAGTCCTTTCCCATGTGCTTATGCCCAGCTAGCATAACTTCAGCTATGGCCGAATCCAGCAATCTGACTAGGTTGCTGAGCACTGCTAGAGAAAAATCATACAACTATGCAAATTGGTGCTACTATACATTCAGTCATCAACTTCATAAGAACCTTCACTGTGTTTGCAACATCAGCTCCCATTCCTACTCTTCTACTTCCAGACTCTTCCTTTCTCAGATGACCTCACCTCCTACTTTACAGAGAAAATAAAAGCCATCCACAAGTTCCTTCAACTTTTTAACCAACCTATAAACTCTCCTACATCTGCATTTATCCTTTTTCACCACAATGGAAGAGATCACCATCCTAAGGCTAATTCTACCTGTGCTCTGGATGCCTGTCTCCCACTTTCTTTTTTTTTTTTTTTGAGACAGAGTCTCGCTTTGTTGCCCAGGCTAGAGTGACTGCTGTGGCGTCAGCCTAGCTCACAGCAACCTCAAACTCCTGGGCTCAAGCAATCCTGCCTCAGCCTCCCGAGTAGCTGGGACTACAGGCATGCGCCACCATGCCTGGCTAATGTTTTCTATATATATTAGTTGGCTAATTAATTTCTATTTATAGTAGAGATGGGGTCTTGCTCTTGCTCAGGGTGGTTTCGAACTCCTGACCTTGAGCAATCCGCCCGCCTCGGCCTCCCAGAGTGTGTCTCCCACTTTCTTAAGGAAGCTTGTTTCTTACATGCCATAGTAATTTTTATATATTGCTTAGAAAGTGTCTGACATTTCAACTACTCTTGATAGTAGGCGGGAGGATTGCTCAAGGTCAGGAGTTTGAAACCAGCCTGAGTAAGACCAAGACCCCGTCTCTACTAATTCTTACAACCCCCAAGAGGTCAAGTGACTTGCCGAGGATAATCTTGCTAATAAATTGTAAAGCCAGGATTCAAATCCAGGCAACCTGAACTCCAAAATCCAAATATATTTTTTATTTCAGCATATTATAGGGTACAAATGTTAAGGTTACACATATATTGCCCATGCCCCCCCCTTTTTGAGACAGTCTTGCTCTGTCACTTGGGCTAGAGTGCCGTGGCATCAGCCTAGCTCACAGCAACCTCAAATTTCTGGGCTTGAATGATCCTCCTGCCTCAGCTTCCCCAGTAGCTGGGATTACAGGTGCGCGCCATCATGGCCGGCTATTTTTTTCTATTTTTAGTGGAGACGGGATCTCCCTCTTGCTCAGCCTGGTGTTGAACTCTTGACTTCAAGCGATCCTCCCTACCTTAGCCTCCCAGGGTCCTAGGATTGATTACAGGCAGAATCCATACTTTTAAACCACTATGTTGCCTCCCTTCTGTCTCTACCACCAACATTTAAACATCAAATCAGGTCTCTACCAAAAACTGCTACCACCTCCTCCCTCAATCTCTAATTTACTAACTGCTGTTCTATTCTCCTGTTCAGTCATCTGTACTGTCTCTACTTCTCTCACTCACAGCCCACTCAAGCCTCACACCTCTACCACTACATTGAGGACCTGTCAACAAGGTCCTCGTTACTAGATCCAATGTATACTTTTTTAGTCATCTTCCGTTAACTCTCAGCGGCATTTGCTATTAATCATTATCTTCTTCATGAAATACTTGTTTCCACAACACCAAAAATCCTTTTTTCAACCAGGCCCGGTGGCTCACGCCTGCAATCCTAGCACTCTGGGAGGCTGAGACAGGAGGATTGCTTAAGGTCAGGAGTTCGAAACCAGCCTAAGAGCAAGACCCCGTCTCTACCAAACTTAGAAATAAATTGGTCAACTAAAAATATATAGAAAAAATTAGCTGGGCATGGTGGCACATGCCTGTAGTCCCAGCTACTCAGGAAGCTGAGGTAGGATTGCTTGAGCCCAGGAGTTTGAAGTTGCTGTGAGCTTGGCTGATGCCACAGCACTCTAGGCTGGGCAACAGAATGAGACTCTGTTTCAAAAAAAAAAAAAAACCACCTTTTTCTCTCTTCCCCTTCTAGACATTCACTTCTTATTGTTCAGAGCTCTCCCACTTTATACATCCTTCCTGGACAATTTCATCCATTCTTGTGGCTTCAAAGGCAACCTATGCTAAAGACTCCCCATTCTGTGACATTAGCCCAGATCTTTGTTTTGGACTTCTGGGCCCATTTATTCAACTTTTGACTAGACATTACTTCATAATCCCCAAGCTCCCCAAACTCATTATATCCAACTGAATGAACCTTTTTCACTCTATACTGATCCTCCTATTCTCAATGATATCACAGTTGACTCAGTTGCCCAAAGATACCTGCATTCTGTCTCTCTTATTTCACATATATCTGGTCACCAGGTCCTATATCTTTACAGTCTCTCAAATCCATTTATTTCTCTATCTCCACATCCTTAATTCAGGCTACCCATTATTGCTCATGTGGACTAATTTCAACAGTTCCTTCTAACTCCATAATTTTGTCATGGATTCATTGTTTCCACTGTAGCCCAAACATTCTTTCAAAAACATACCTCTAAACCCTGTCATTCAAACATCCTTCAATGGCTTCCTGTCAACATACTTAATTTTACAGTTGTTCATGTTCTTACCCCTGCTTACCTCTATAGTGGTATTTTAAATGCTTCCTCTGCTCATATTTACACACCAGCCATACTAAATGTTTCCTAGTTCTTGCATTGCTAGTATCTCCTTTAGGTCTGTATATATGCTGTGTTCCCTCTGCCACAATCATTCCCTCTCCTTTTATTAATAGCTAATCTCCTTTTGTCCTTTAGGATTCAGCTAGAATACCTTTATTAATGTAAGTTGGTCTAGGTGTTCGGTACTTATCTCTTGTACTCTCATAGTATTCTGTTGCCCCAGTTTGCATCACATTTTTTAAATCAGGCTGTACAGGCAAAAACAATGTGCTGCACTGTCTAGCAAAATATTTGACATTTAGTAGGTGCTGGATAAAGTTTAGTTGAATGAATCAGCAGAAGCCTATACAGTCCCAAGGTGGGGAGGATGTGAGGGGGTGAGATTCAAGGAATTATTTTCTTGTGGCATTAAGCAGCTGCCCTACCCTCTCTGAAACCTACTTTTTTTTTTTGAGACAGTCTTGCTTTGTTGCCCAGGCTAGAGTGAGTGTTGTGGTGTCAGCCTAGCTCACAGCAACCTCAAACTCCTGGGCTCAAGCAATCCTCCTGCTGCCTCAGCCTCCCAAGTAGCTGGGACTACAGGCATGCGCCACCATGCCTGGCTACTTTCTATATGTATTAGTTGGCAAATTAATTTCTATTTATAGTAGAGATGGGGTCTCACTCTTGCTCAGGCTAGGATTACAGGCGTGAGCCATGGCACCCAGCCTGAAACCTACTTCTTTACATGAGATGGGATTATCTTTGTCTGCCCCATTCCCATCTAATGAATCTAGTATTCCCTGTTGGGTTTGTCACTCAGTTTTCAGGTGTTCTCCATGACCTATAGATTAAACCATCTCCTCACCTTTCAGAACCTTCCACAGTGTGGGCTCCACTTCCCCACCCTCTAGAGCTCAGTTTCTTGAGCCTTTTATCTAGCCAGACAAGCCTATGCATGCATGTCCTGCACTCTCCTGTTACCCCTGACTGTGTCTTCTCCCTCTGCCCAAAATATCCTTCCTTCCAGGCCAGCTTCTTCAGGAAAATACTCAAAACCCAGAAGTCCAGAGACTTCTGCTGCTGTCTGGGCCTGTCATTCAGCTGGTAGCCACATGCTGCCCCACCACATCCTATCTTCTATTTCGTGAATGCCCTGATTGATGCTTTTTAGAGGGCATGGCCCAGTACAGTAGACATCAGGGTTTACTTGTTACCTGAGGAAAAAGCAAGACACAGATGAGTAGTTGAGGGACACAATGGTTTTAAAAAATCTGATCCAAAGCCCAAGATGTTTGGTAGTAATCAAATGAAATATTTGGAGTTGTCTCTGAATATATCACCCCTGCTGACACTCCCACATGACTCTGACATAATAATCTCTCTTTCCTATCATAGGCCTAGGCTCTAACATCTTCCGCCTACTGGACAGCCTGCGGGCCCTGTCCGGTCAGGCTGGATGCCGCCTCCGTGCCCTGCATCTCAGTGACCTGTTCTCACCACTGCCCATCCTGGAGCTGACACGTGCCATCGTGCGAGCCCTGCCCCTGCTACGGGTCCTCTCTATTCGTGTCGACCACCCAAGCCAGCGGGACAACCCTGCTGTGCCAGGGAATGCAGGACCCCCTAGCCACATAGTTGGGGATGAGGAGATACCAGGTGAAGCATTGTCTGTGTGTGCACATGGGTGTGTATCTCCACACAAATGTGCAGGTGCATTTGTGTGGGGGGAAGGGGAGAGGACCTCCAATCCAGGTCTGCTACCACTCATTCCTAACTTATCTGGAATCTGTTCCCCTTTAAGATAACTTTGGGCAGGACAGGGCCTAGACCACTATAAGTCCAGTAGAGTGTTCATGACAGCTTAGTCTCCACAAAAAGAGAGCTGACCTTTAGACTGGATGAGGTCCCTCTGCTATATGTTCCCGTAGTTCCTGTATATCTCCTATCCCACCACTGCAATACTTTATGAAGTTTGCTTCTGTCCAAGTAATCTAATCTTCCTGGACTAAAAGCTCCATGAGGGCAAAGACCAAATCTCATACCTATTGCTGCATTCCCAGAACCCAGCAGAGTATCTGACATACAATAGGCAAGTAGATGAATAAATGACTGAGTGAATACCTTAAGGATAGGATGGGACCTGCTATAGGAGTGAGGCAGAGATGGCCAGCTGCAATCTTCTCTCCCCACCATATCCAGAAAACTGCCTGGAGCAGTTGGAGATGGGATTTCCACGGGGAGCCCAGCCAGCCCCACTGCTCTGCTCAGTACTGAAGGCCTCGGGTTCTCTGCAGCAGCTGTCCCTGGATAGCGCCACCTTTGCCTCTCCCCAGGATTTTGGGCTTGTGTTGCAGACACTCAAAGGTAGGACGCAGCCAGAATGATAAAAGGAGGAGGGTGTGTGGGGACCTAGTATTGTTGTCTGGGAAAGCTAAGGCCCATGGCTCCTGGTCTCTGCCTCCTATCCAGAGTACAACCTAGCCCTGAAGAGACTGAGTTTCCATGACATGAATCTGGCCGATTGTCAGAGTGAGGTGCTCTTTTTGCTACAGAATCTGACTCTTCAAGGTAAGTTACTCATCCAGAACCTGGGCATTCTTGGGTCCTCATTGTGGCTCTTGCACTGTCTCGCCGAGTGAGCAAACCAGTTTCTTTCTTGCTCGTGTGTCCTCAATATAAGATGGATGTAGAACCTGTATGACCTTCCTTTAAAAAAGTCCCAACCTCAACTGTTCCTCTATTAAACATTAGAAATCACTCACTTTTAGAGTACCTCATCCAAAAGTTTTTCTTACCTTTCAGGGGCTGATAGAAATGGTGGTGGTGGGGAGGAAAAAATGTGCTGTGCCAAGCTCCCCTCCTACACTTGTCTCTGATCTCCACCCCTACATAGAGGGTGGTCAGTGAATAGAGAGGGAAGGAGGAAGTGAACGGAGAATTTTCCATGCAGAGAACATGGAAATATGTTCCTACAGCAAACATTTAGGCTCAGTCCCTGGTTTGAATTCTGATTTAGTTCGAGCCTTGCTTGGGGTCTCAGATAAATTCCTTCCTTTCTGGGCCTCTATAAAATGGTAATACACCTTGCCTGGGCCAACTGGGACAAGAGGGGCAGCACCAGTCCTAAATGCAGCCATCAGAATTTGCTCTAATTTCTCTTGACAGAGATTACCTTCTCCTTCTGCCGTCTGTTCGAGAAGCGCCCAGCCCAATTTCTGCCTGAGATGGTTGCTGCTATGAAGGGCAACTCCACACTGAAGGGCCTTCGGCTGCCAGGGAACCGTCTGGGTGGGGGCCGGACCTTGGGGAGGGAGAGGGGGAAGGAGCCAAGCCTTTGACCTAAAAGCTCACTGGGTGAAGGCACAGACCTCTCCACTGGGAACATTGAGGCTGGAATATAGATATTTATGTCCTGGGGTTTCAAGAACCGGAAGGGCTGGCCTTCTCCCTAGCCAGAGTTGTGCTGGGATACCCTTGTTCTCTGTTCCTGGGTGGAGGTGACAGGCACTTCTCCCCTTCTCTCCAGGGAATGCTGGCCTGTTGGCCCTGGCAGATGTTTTCTCAGAGGATTCATCCTCCTCTCTCTGTCAGCTGGACATCAGGTACATGGAGGAAACGGGATGCAAGGGATGGGCTGCAGAGATACAGACCAGGAAACAGTTGCTTCCTGGATATCTAATCCATCTCACCCCCACCAGTTCCAACTGTATCAAGCCAGACGGGCTTCTGGAGTTCGCCAAGCGGCTGGAGCGCTGGGGCCGTGGAGCCTTTGGTCACCTGCGCCTCTTCCAGAACTGGCTGGACCAGGATGCAGTCACAGCCAGGGAAGCCATCCGTCGACTCCGGGCCACCTGCCATGTGGTTAGCGATTCGTGGGACTCATCCCAGGCCTTTGCAGATTATGTCAGCACCATGTGATGGGGCCCATACCTCACAGACCCATGTTCAGTACCATCAGCTTGCAGGGGCTGAGGCATGGGCTGCCCAGAAACCCCAACCACCAGTTCTATCCTTCTCTATCACCCTTTTTCTCTTTTTCCCTTCTTCCCTTGCACTGGGGTCCTGGAGGCCTTGATGGAGCCCAACGAAGGCATTTCCACAGCTGGGTTTAGAGCCTTTGGGCACCTTACTCAGTATCCTGGGAACCCTGGGCTAGACGATTACAGTTTTCATCACCATCACTGATGACAGTTGCCCTCCCCCTGCCCTGGGGTTCCTGCCTTCCCACCTCAAGCAGGTACCCAGGCTTTAGAGAAGTACTGATGTGCCTACTGCCAGGCCTCTTCCCTGCTGGGCTTACCATGCTGCTCCCAGGCCTCAGTCCCTTTCATACCTTTATTCCTTTCTTTTTTTTAACCAAAAAAGTTTTTCTTATAAAATAAATTTTGGGCAAACATCATGCAGCCCTTGATGATTTTTCTCCCAGAGAACAAAATTCAGTAGGGCCTTGTGAGGTAAGGAGCCCCCTTTTCCCTATTTCCTTCCTCTAACAGCTATACCCAGACCAGCTGGTTATCAGCAGAGCCCCCGCTGCTCCTCATGAGAACGCTGGTGGAAGACGAAGGTGATGGCAGTGGAGGTAGCGTCCCAGGCAGCCTGGAGTACCTCATCCTGGAGCCCACGCTTATCAGTGCAGTGGTTCCACTGAGCCAGGTCTGAAGTGCAGTCAGAACCATCAGGGGGCGGAAAGACCTGGCGGCTGTTGACACAACGGCGGCAGTGCAACCTAGGGGCAGAGGACAGAGCTGTGGTCGCTACAGATCCCATCTCCATGCTGTGCAGGTAGCTCAGGGATAATGGCAGGGACAGTCCACCTACCTATCATGTGTGTCACTGAGGCTAGCCTCATCCAGGATAAACAGTTCCTTCAGCTCACCCAGAGAGAAGTGCCGCTCTACATCTTGCTCCTCATCCACCACACAGCTGCTCAGTGCCTTCTTGTGGCTCTGACGCTGGAAGATCTTCTCCTCAATGGTTCCTGCCTGCGGGTGGGAGGTAGGGGGATAGCGGGGAGTAGGAGGGAGTGTCGAGGGATGTAGGGTTTAGTCATTCCCATGCAAAGGAACAAGGAAACCCAGGGGTTGAAACCATAGCCACCCAAGAGAAGGGAAGATGAATGAAAAGTTAAGGGTCCTGGAGTAGTAGCTCTGCCCAGCTGAGCCCCCTTTTCCCAGTCTATCTCCTGGAACATAACTTGGGCATGTCTGCTCACCCAGACTATTTTCTGTACTAATGAAGAGTCTCAGGGCCTAGCTAAATCCCTCCAGGGTGAACTGAGGTTTGTCTACAGCAGCTTCACATTTCTACACCAAGACCAACTCTCATTCATTCAATAAACATCATTTGGGTATCTTTTCTTTGACAGGCCTTGTGCTAACACTAGGATACAAAGAAGAATATGATCCCTATACTTGAGCTCACAGACTGGTAGGAAAGACACACATATAAATAAATTGGTACAATGATAGAAATCTGTAGCATGAGGGATGATAGAAGAGAATAGTATTGAAAAGCTTGAAAGTAGAGACTACTTGAGCAGAATCTTAAAAAATAGATTTTACAAGAAAAGAGAGAAAGGAAGGCATTCCCAGGATTGAAACAAAGAAATACACTTGGCCTATTGGAGGACTGTGAGGAGCCCAGGCTAACTATAGGATGGTGGGAGTGTGGCTGGGCGCGGTGGCTCACGCCTGTAATCCTAGCCAAAGGAGGCCGAGGCAGGCAGATTGCTCGAGGTCAGGAGTTCGAAATCAGCTTGAGCAAGAGTGAGACCCCGTCTCTACTATAAACAGAAAGAAATTAATTGGCCAACTAATGTATATAGAAAAAATTAGCCGGGCATGGTGGCGCATGCCTGTAGTCCCAGCTACTCGGGAGGCTGAGGCAGAAGGATGGCTTAAGCCCAGGAGCTTGAGGTTGCTGTGAGCTAGGCTGACGCCACAGCACTCACTCTAGCCTGGGCAACAAAGCAAGACTGTCTTTTTTTTTTTTTTTGTGGACGAGGTTCTGGGGCCCCAAGAGAGGGGGTCCCAGAAGTCGCCCGAGACTCTGTCTTAAGAAACAAAACAAAACAAAAAAAAGGTGGTTGGGAGTGTAATAAAAGCTAGAACAGGGGAAGTCAGCAGAGGCTATATGGGAAGACCCTGGATGTTGAAGGGTTTGGTCTTATCCTGGAAGTGATAAAAAGCAAAATCAGAATTTTTTTAAAGCTTATTCTGGAAACAGTATGTGAAGAATAGGTTAGGGTAAGACAAAAGGTAAAGAATTAGGAAGCCGCTGCAATATCCAAGTGAGAGAGGACTGTGACCATAGCAGAGGATGGAGAGGAGGGTTATGTTAAATTTCAAAAAAGTAAAATCAGGCCGGGCATGGTGGCTCACGCCTGTAATCCTAGCAATCTGGGAGGCCGAGGCGGGCGGATTGCTCAAAGTTAGGAATTTGAAACCAGCCTGAGCAAGAGCGAGACCCCATCTCTACTAAAAAATAGAAAGAAATTAGCTGGACAACTAAAAATATATACAAAAATATTAGCCGGGCATGGTGGCGCATGCCTGTAGTCCTAGCTACTCGGGAGGCTGAGGCAATAGGATTGCTCGAGCCCAAGAGTTTGAGGTTGCTGTGAGCTAGGCTGATGTCACGGCACTTTAGCCCGGGCAACAGAGCAAGACTGCCTCCAATATATATATATATACACACACACACATACATATATACACACACACATACATATATACACACACACATACACACACACACATATATATTAAAACAAACAAATAAATAAATACATTGGCCAGGTGCAGTGGACCTCACACCTATAATCATGCCTATAATCCCAGCACTTTGGGAAGCCAAGGAAGAAGGATCACTTGAGGCCAGGAGTTTGAGGTTACAATGAGTATGATCACGTCACTGCACTCCAGCCTGGGAAACAGCAAGACCCTGTCTTAAAAAAAAAATAAAAGGCAAGCCAGAATAGAGGGGATGAGGTTCATGTAGGGGACAGGTTCTGGGGACATTAGGTTGAAACAGAGAAAGCAGGAAGGATAAGAAGTGAGAGTAGAATGACTTTTTAAAGTTTTGGGTATTGGCCAGGCGAGGTGGTTCACGCCTGTAATCCTAGCACTCTGGGAGGCCGAGGCGGGAGGATTGCTCAAGGTCAGGAGTTCAAAACCAGCCTGAGCAAGAATGAGACCCCATCTCTACTATAAATAGAAAGAAATTAATTGGCCAACTAATATATATAGAAAAAATTAGCCGGGCATGGTGGCACATGCCTGTAGTCCCAGCTACTCAGGAGGCTGAGGCAGCAGGATTGCTTGAGCCCAGGAGTTTGAAGTTGATGTGAGCTAGGCTGATACCATGGCACTCACTCTAGCCTGGGCAACAAAGCGAGACTCTGTCTCAAAAAAAAAAAAAAAAAAGTTTTGGGTACTAACAAGTTCCATAGTATGACCTTAGGAGGAATTAAATGGGGGAGTGAGGTCATTAGAGATGAGGTCAAGGAAACATGAAGGCCAATGTGTTGGGTAACTGCATGGTCCTTGAAATTAGCTAGGATAATTGCTAGATTTCGGAAAGAAATGAAGGCCAAGCTGGTGTCCAAAGCCGTCAATGAATTAGGAACACAGCAGAGGACAGATGACTGCATCAAAGAAGAGGGTAATCAAGTCAGACAACGTGAGCTGCAAAGGAACTATGGTATGGGTTGGATAGTCTGAAAGTGGTAATTAAGAACTTGGAGAATTCCAGTGGGACACAAAATGTGAGAAGACTAAGAGGCAAGTGGCACAGGAGAAATCGGGTATGAGGGAAAGCAGGGGTCCTATGAAAAGGATGTGCTGAAAAAGTGTCTAGATAGCACAGTAAAAAGTGTTTGAAGGAATGGAGAGAAGGGGAGGGAGAATAGAATAAAGGGTTCTCAGCCTAGCCCACAGCCTGGCTACTGCTAGAGGCAGAGGGGCCAAAGAGAGAGGCACTGAGAAACGATTCAAGATGGTCCTGAAGGTCTGTTCCATGACCCACCCCTACTGTGTCTACTATCACCATGCTTACAGACAGCAGACGGTAGATATAGCAGGTCTTCTTTTGACCATCGCGCCAGACCCGGGCCATAGCTTGTTCGTCATTGGCCGGGTTCCAATCAGGGTCAAACATGACTAGCCGGTTAGCCCCAATGAGATTGAGGCCACAGCCTCCAGCTTTGCTGCTCAGCATGAAGACAAAGTCAGGGCTCTGGGAAGAGAAGAAGTAGGAGAAAAAGAACCTCTTACAGCCTAAATTGGGATCCTATTCAGCCCAGCCAACTCCTCTCTCACCTCTATATTATACTGAGACCAATTGTGAAGACCACCAGTTTGTCTGCCCACCAGCCAATTTCCCAATCCACAAAGTCAGTCTCTAGCCCAGCCATCACCAACCAGCCTAACCCTAGCAAAACCACCAGGAAAAAAAAAAAATCAGGGAGCCCCTTAATTCTGATGTTAGTGCATTGGTGGTATAAGGACAAGGGCTGCGTATTTACCGATGGACTATTGAAGCGTTCTACAACCTTGGCTCGCTTCTTAATGGACATCGTGCCATCTAGCCGGACATATAAGTACCTGAAGGGGGATCCAAGATTAAGACCCAAGAAGAAAACAGAGTCCTTTGGAGTCAGAGCTACTGAAAGAACTGAACTAACCACGCCTGAGGTCCTAAACTCCCACAGTGAGGGACAAGGAGGGACCTAGGGGCCAGGACTCTGTTCTATGGGAGTATATGAGGGACTAGGGAATATTCTGCTTAGAGATGGAGATAGGGCCCTATCAGCAATAAGGGAACAAACATCTCCAGGGAAATCCTTCATGTACCCGTATCTTAGCCCACATCCACCAATCAGAAGCCCTAATCTTACTAGGGGGGCAGTAGGGGAGGCACATCCATTTGACAATTTCGTTAGGCTCTTCTTTACCTTCGGACCCGGCAGAGCTTCTCAAAGAGATCCAATGTCTGGGTGTAATTGGACACCAGCACAACTTTGTCACTGCTGCGGCTTCGGGTCACCGCCAGAATATAATCAAGGACCAGCATCTTACCTTGGAAGAGTAGCAACCATCAGTCCCCAACTGGCCACCCCAATGACCTAGGATTCTTACTTTTGGTATCCTGTCTTGAAACAGGACAGCTCTAGCACAAAAAGACACCCTATTCCCACTCCTAGAGGAGCCCAAATACAGGTGGGAAAGGGCTCACCTGACAGCTGGGGCTCTAGAGCCTTAGAGCTATAACCAGGGGGAAAGATGTCCAGGGTACCCTCAAAGCCAGCCTCCTCTTCCACACACTTGTCATAGATTAGAGCTGGATCTGGAAAAAAAAAAAGCCAGCCACTTTGCTTTCTGAAGTTTCCATTTCAATGCTCACTAGAACTCCCCCTAGAAGCCTAGCCCAGAAGGCATTCCTCAGCACCACACTTGCTTGGTCTTCACCCTCCCAAATTCCAACAAGGTGTAGTCAGTGCCACCTGGGACCATGGATGGACAATCTTGCTCACTGGTGTGTTCTCTCAACAAGAAAGGAGTTATAATAGAGAAGGCAAGGTTTCTTCATTATTTTTTCCTCCTGCCCAACATTTTACTGAACATGTATATATGTAGGCAGTCACACACACATAGTCCTATACATCTCAAGCATCAAGCATAGACTGGACAGAGGATATGCTAAATTTTCCAGAGCAAAAGGTCTAGTTTACAGAATCTACAATGCAGAGTTCATGCCTAGGGTAGGGTCAAAATCACATGTGGACTCTGTGAGGGCTCTGGACAAGTTTTAGTGAAGGTTGCTGGGCCACTACAAGAGCCTACCCTCCATCACTCACTCTCACAAAGGACACCAGGACATGAGCCGAACTCACGATTACAAAGCTTCTTTAGCGAGGTAATGGAAGAAAGGGAAGACACACTCATCTTGCCTTCAACCAATTCTTCTGCTGGCTTGGCCTGTCTCAGAAACCTCTTGTATAACTCAGACTGAAGAGGTGTTAGCCTGAAAAAAGGCAGTCAGGTCAGTGGGAAAAGCTGAACCACACTTCTATCCTCTGAGGACATCTCAGCCATACTGAGGAAAGCTCAGCCATACTTCAAAAGCTAAGCTTTGATCCACTGATTCCATACCCTTCAGTTGAGTTCAGTACCTACAACAAACCACCTGCTCAATCTTCACAGGCAGGTATTTAGAAAGGATATCAGATGTCCTCCGTATCAGGCACCTAGGGAAAACAAGATAAAAAGGCAAGGGGCTGGTAAAACTACCGTGCTAACTACTAGAATAAAAGCTACCACCCAAAGGACCAAGATGGGCTATCTTTTGTAGTATCAACTGCCATACACCCATGAGCCCTATGGCAAACATATCTGTATCAGGGTCTTAGTCATGGGAACAGAGACCTTTGAAACAACCTAACATAGACTAACAACTCTTTTTCTTCCCCTTCAACTGGCTGGCTGATCTTCAAGACAAAGCTGAGGTCTCCCAGTGAGCCTGGAGCTCTGACAGGAAAAGCAAACTGCAAACCACTAAGATCTTAGGGGAGTTTCTGCTTGCAGTTGCCCCAATGCCTGCTGCCACGTGGCCCTAGGCTCAGTAAAATTAAGCCCACATCTCCTGGGCAGACCAGGAAGGATAAAGATTGAACACTTAAGAAGTACCTCTTAAAACACTGACTCTCCTTCCTATCATCTAAACTTGGTACAGAGAGCTAGCCCAGCAGTTGGGAAGGGCAGGAGGACTCTTAGGATATAACCCATCAAGTGTGCATACCTCCTCTGGAAAGAGGAATCCAGAATGTATATATGTACCTGCCCGCTGGGTTATGCAACTCTCATGAAAAAATAAGTCCTCTTAGCCTAGGAGCCACACCCATCTTTCAGATCTTCTCCTACTTGTCACAGAACTATGGGGCCTGAGGAGAGAAGCCTGGTCCTTTAAGTCTGAGACCGCCTGATAAGAAATTTCTGAAGTACTACTGATACTCCAAGGTATATTTTGACTAGGAAGTCCAGCAGCTTCAAAGAGCTTCCTCAGCAGGTTTGTAAACAGACCAAAACCAGGCCCGAAAGAAAGCAGGAACTTGGCCTGTAAGACTCCTTCATTTATTCAGTGGCCATAATCAGGGCACAGATCCCACCTACTTCCTAGAATGCCAGCCTTTAAGGGCTCTAGACCGGTCAAGTCCCCCAAACGATTAGCCTTGAATGGCTTAGGAAGCAACGTCAATGATTTCTCTTAGGGGCATTACCTATTCACAATGCTGATGAGCTCCCGAAGTCGTTCCTCTCCGACCTGCCTATCTGCCTCACTGGCAGCTGCATCTCGACCCTTCAAAATTGGCAGTTCAAAGTGCTTCTTGAACTCATGGGCAGTCCCTAAACACAGAAGGGAAAATTAAAGAATGTGGAAAAGGAATAATTTTCCCACTGCTAGTAATGGCAAACTACCTTGTCACAGACCAACCTTCCTACCAAGAACAACAAAACTTAAGATATAGGCCAATTTGGGCCGGGTGCAGTGGCTCATGCCTGTAATCCTAGCACTCTGGGAGACCAAGACGGGAGGATCGCTCAAGGTCAGGAGCTTGAAACCAGCCTGACCAAGAGAGAGACCCGGTCCCTTCTAAAAAAAAATACAAAGACAACTAAAAATATATAGAAAAAATTAGCCAGGCATGGTGGCACATGCCTGTAGTACCAGCTACTCGGGAGGCTGAGAAAGAAGGACTGCTTGAGCCCAGGAGTTTGAGGTTGCTGTGAGCTAGGATGAAGCCATGGCACTCACTCTAGCCCAGCTAGAGTGAAACTATGTCTTAAAAAAAAAAAAAATTTTAGCAAGGTTTGCAGATACAAAGATTATTAGTCCAGGTCCAGTTGATGTATCAACAATCAATTGAGGCCGGGCGCCGTGGCTCACACCTGTAATCCTAGCACTTTGGGAGGCCGAGGCGGGCGGATTGCTCAAGGTCAGGAGTTCAAAACCACCCTGAGCGAGACCCCATCTCTACCAAAAATAGAAAGAAATTAATTGACCAACTAAAAATATATATACAAAAAATTAGCCGGGCATGGTGGCGCATGCCTGTAGTCCCAGCTACTCAGGAGGCTGAGGCAGTAGGATCGCTGAGCCTAGGAGATTGAGGTTGCTGTGAGCTAGGCTGACGCCACGGCACTCACTCTAGCCTGGGCAACAAAGTGAGACTCTGTCTCAAAAAAAAAAAAAAAAATGTTGCAAGGAGTGGGTGTGGGGAATATGGGTTGGTAGCAAGGAACAATTTGTGCATTTGGTTTAGGAGTGAGCATAGAAGGGGTAGGACTGTAATTGTGGATTAACTTCCCCATATACCAATTTTCATTAGCAGAGTGATTTTTAAAGACATGTTGAGGCTGGGCGTGGCAGCTCACGCCTGTAATCCTAGCACTCTGGGAGGTTGAGGCAGGCAGATAGTTTGAGCTCAGGAGTTTGAGACCAGTCTTAGCAAGAACGAGACCGTGTCTCTACTAAAAATACAAACAAATTAGCTGGACAACTAAAAATATACAGAAAAAATTAGCCAGGCATGCACATGCCTGTAGTCCCTGCTACTCAGGAGGCTGAGGCAGAAGGATTGCTTGAGCCCAGGAGTTTGAGGTTGCTGTGAGCTAGGCTGATGTCACAGCACTCTAGCCTAGGCAACAAGGTGAGACTGTCTCAAAAAAAATAAAAAAATAAAAACTTAGAAAGGTACCATATAATTGCATTAAAAAACATTACAAACCTAGAAATAAATCTATCCAAAGATGTATACTATTTCTCGACAGAAAGCCATAAAAGATCACTGAGAGAAATTAAAGATGATTTAAACAAATAGAGGAACAGGTCATATTAATAAACTGGAAGATTTCATACTATAAAAGTATCGTATCTTTCAGCACTGATCTCTGGATTCAAAAAGCCCAATTAAAATCCTATTAGGGGGCCGGGCGCAGTGGCTCACGCCTGTAATCCTAGCACTCTGGGAGGCCGAGGCGGGTGGATCGTTTGAGTTCAGGAGTTCAAAACCAACCTGAGCAAGAGCGAGACCCCGTGTCTCTACTATAAATAGAAAGAAATTAATTGGCCAACTAATATATATAGAAAAAAATTAGTCGGGCATGGTGGTACATGCCTGTAGTCCCAGCTACTTGAGAGGCTGAGGCAGTAGGATTGCTTGAGCCCAGGAGTTTGAGGTTGCTGTGAGCGAGGCTGATGCTACGGCACTCACTCTAGCCTGGGCAACAAAGTGACACTCTGTCTCAAAAAAAAAAAAAAAAAAAAAAATCCAATTAGGGGTCCGGGCACGGTGGCTCACACCCCTAATCCTAGCACTCTGGGAGGCCGAGGCGGGTGGATTGCTCGAGGTCAGGAGTTCGAAACCAGCCTGAGGAAGAGCGAGACCCCGTCTCTATTATAAATAGAAAGAAATTAATTGGCCAACTAATATATATAGAAAAAAAATTAGGCCGGGCGCGGTGGCGTGTGCCTGTAGTCCCAGCTACTCGGGAGGTGAGGCTGAAGGATCCCTTGAGCCCAGGAGTTTGAGGTTGCTGTAAGCTAGGCTGACGCTACAGCTCTCACTCTAGCCTGGGCAACAAAGTGAGACTCTGTCTCAAAAAAAAATAACAATAAAAAATAAAATAAAATCCAATTAGGAGACCGGGTGCGGTGGCTCACGCCTGTAATCCTAGCACTCTGGGAGGCCGAGGTGGGCGGATTGCTCAAGGTCAGGAGTTCGAAACCAGCCTGAGCAAGAATGAGACCTCGTCTTTACTATAAACAGAAAGAAATTAATTGGCCAACTAATATATACAGAAAAAATTAGCCGGGCATGGTGGCGCATGCCTGTAGTCCCAGCTACTCGGGAGGCTGAGGTAGTAGGATCACTTGAGCCCAGAAGTTTGAGGTTGCTGTGAGCTAGGCTGATGCCATGGCACTCACTCTAGCCTGTGCAACAAAGCGAGACTGTCTCAAAAAAAAAAAAATCCAATTAGGTTTTTTTTTGGCGGGGGAAGGGGGTACAAATTGATGATGTGATTCTAAAATTGACATGGGAATGCAGAGGACCAAGAATTTCTAGGACAGTGCTAAGGAATAGAATATAGTTAAAAGGCTCACATTCAGCTGGGCATGGTGGCTCATGCCTATAATCTTAACACTCTGAGAAGCTGAGGCGGGTAGATCGCTTGAGATCAGTAGTTCGAAACCAGCCTGAGGAAGAGCAAGACCCCATCTCTACTATAAACAGAAATAAATTAATTGGCCAACTAAGATATATAGAAAAAATTAGCCGGGCATGGTGGCACATGCCTGTAGTCCCAGCTACTCGGGAGGCTGAGGCAGCAGGATTGCTGGAACCCAGGAGTTTGAGGTTGCTGTGAGCTAGGCTGATGCCACAGTACTCTAGCTTGGGCGACAGCGTGAGACTCTGTCTCAAAAAAAAAATTAATTGGCCAACTAAAAATATATAGAAAAAATTAGCCGGGCATGGTGGTGCATGCCTGTAGTCACAGCTACTGGGGAGGCTGAGGCAGGAGGATAGCTTGAGCCCCCAGGAGTTTGAGGTTGCTGTGAGTGAGGCTGACGCCACAGCACTCTAGCCTGGGCAACAGCATGAGACTCTGTCTCAGAAAAAAAAAAAAAGGCTCACACTAATGGATATAAAAGACTTATATTAAGCTACAGTAATTAAAGAAGTACTGACACAAGGAGAGAAACAGACCAGTGGAACAGAAAAGAATCCACAAATAGTGCAACATATATATCAATATTTGATTTATGAAGGTGGGACTGCAAAGTAATGCGAAAAAAGTCTTTTCAATAATTGGTACTAGGGGAACCAGACAACCATAAGGAAAAAGATGAATCTTGAACCCTACCTCATACCATACATAGACATTAACTTAAGATGGATTACAGATTCTTTTTTTTTTTTGAGACAGAGTCTTGCTCTGTTGCCCGGGCTGCAGAGCCTAGCTCACAGCAACCTCAAACTCCTGGGCTCAAGCAATTCCCCTGCCTCGGCCTCCCGAGTAGCTGGGACGATAGGTGCATGCCCCCACACTCCTGGCTAATTTTTTCTATTTTTAGTAGAGATGGGGGGGTCTTGCTCTTGCTCAGGCTGGTCTCGAACCAAACTCCTGACTTCAAGTGATTCTCCCTTCTCAGCCTCCCAGAGTGCTAGGATCACAGGCATGAGCCACCTCACCCAGCCTTTTTTTTTTTCTTCAAACAGGTGAGGTCTCGATATTTTGTCCAAGCTCGCCTCAAACTCCTGGGTTCAAGCGATTCTCCTGTCTCAGCCTCTTGAGTAGCTGAGACCACATGCATGCACCACTGCACTTAGCTACAAATTATAAATTTTAATGTGAAAGGTAAAACAATAAAGCTGCTTCCAACACATTTTCTTTTTTTTTTTTTTTTGAGAGAGTCTCACTGTGTTGCTCAGGCTAGAGTGCCATGGCGTTAGCCTAGCTCATAGCAACCTCAAACTCCTGAGCTCAAGTGATCTTCCTGCCTCAGCCTCCCAAGTAGCTGGGACTACAGGCATGTGCCACCATGCCCGGCTAATTTTTTCTATATATACTAGTTGGCCAATTAATTTCTTTCTATTTTTTTTTTAGTAGAGACGGGGCCGGNGGGGGGGGGGGGGGGGAGCTCGCTCTTGCTCAGGCTGGTTTCGAACTCCTGACCTTGAGTGATCCCCCTGCCTCGGCCTCCCAGAGTGCTAGGATTACAGGCATGAGCCACCGTGCCCGGCCTGCTTCCAACACATTTTCATGAAAAACACTTAACAAACTAGGAATGGAAGTGAACTTCTGGCTGGGTGTACTAGCTCACACCTGTAATCCCAGAACTTTGGGAAGCCAAGGGGGGAGGACTGCTTGAGGCCAGGAGTTTGAAACCAGCCTAGTCAACAACATAGCAAGATCCTGTCTCCAGGGAAAAAAAAAATTAACCAGGTGTGGTGCTGCGTACCTCTATCGTCCCAGCTAGTGGCGGGGATGGGAAAAAAAGTGAACTTCCTTAACCTGATAATGGACATCTTTGATTAAACATAGTTATATGACACAGCAATTCTACCCCTAGGTACATATACTCAAGAGAAGTGAAAACATATGTCCACATAGAAACTTGAATATGAATTTATAGCAGTGTTATTCCTAAAAGCCAAAAGATAGAAACAACCCAAATGTCTATCAACTGATGTATAAACAAAATGTTTAAAAATGGGCAAAAGAAGGCCGGGCGCGGTGGCTCAAGCCTGTAATCCTAGCTCTCTGGGAGGCTGAGGTGGGCGGATCGTTTGAGCTCAGGAGTTCGAGACCAGCCTGAGCAAGAGCGAGACCCCATCTCTACTATAAATAGAAAGAAATTAATTGGCCAACTAATATATATAGAAAAAAAAAATTAGCCAGGCATGGTGGCACATGCCTGTAGTCCCAGCTACTTGGGAGGCTGAGGCAGCAGGATTGCTTGAGCCCAGGAGTTTGAGGTTGCTGTGAGCTAGGCTGATGCCACGGCACTCACTCTAGCCTGGGCAATAAAGTGAGACTCTATCTCAAAAAAAAAAGAAAGTTTGTTGATCCCTGATGTAGAGATACTGGAATTCTCATATACTCCTGGCAAAATTATCATTTTGGAAAACTGGAATATCTCTTAGAGCAGAACACATGATTAACAAACATGTGACCCGGCACTTTCACTCTTAGGACAAAGAAATGTATACTATGCTCATGTAAAAACATGCACAAAAATGTCCACAGCATCATTATTTGAAAAACTTGAAAACTAGAAACTACTCAATAGAATGGATAAATTCTAGTATATTCATAAAATGGAACAGCATACAACAATGAAAATGAACAAACTACTGTTTGACATGATGTGGATGAATTTTAAAAACGATGTTGAAAGAAAAAAATCAGATGCAAAGGAATATATACTGTATGATTCATTTACATAAAGTTCGAAAATAGACAAAACCAATCCATAGTGTCAGAAGAATGTTTACTTCTGGGGTGAAAGGACAGGGTAGTGATTAGAGGAGGGGCTGCTAAGAGGATGGTAGTAACTGACCTGGTGGTAGGCACACAAATGTACACTTTGTCATAATCTTGCCACTAAGTAGATTCTCTGCCTAAAGTGATTCTCCTGAGCACTGGCAAGTTGTAGTGGCACTAAACAAACCCTTCCACAAATATCTGTGTGCAAGAACTGCTTCGAATGCTGGTTGCCAGGGGCTGAGAGAAGGGAGGAATGGGGATTTATTATTTAATAGGCAGAGCTTCAGTTTTGCAAAGAGAAAAATTCTGATGGTGATGGTTGCACAACAATGTGAAGGTACTTAATACCACTGAACTGAAATACTTAAAAATGGATAAAATGGCCTGGGCACAGTAGCTCATCCCTATAATCCTAGCACTTTGGGAGGCTGAGGCAGGAGGATTGCTTAGGCCAGGAGTTTGAGATCAACCTGAGCAAAATAGTGAAACCTCATCTCTACAAAAAAATAGGAAAATTAGCTGGGCATAGTGGCACACACCTATAGTCCTAGCTACTTGGGAGACTGAGGCAGGAGGATCACTTGTACTCAGTAGTTTGAGGTTGCAGTGAGCTATGACAATACCACTGCACTCTAGCCCAAGCAACAGAGAAAGACCCTGTCTCAAGATAAAAAAAAGGGTAAAATGGTTTAAGAAAAAAACAAACTGCCCAAAACAGTTTGCTTTGGGGTAACAGTTATTTGCCTTAGTGTAACCCAGCTCATGATGACACATTCTGTATAGCCCTTGCCACTTCTGCAAAGGAAAAATGGCCAAACTGGGCCTTTCTGAGTTCCTCAGCAAAGCCAAGACCTCACCAATGGTTTTGCTATTCCCAGACAAGCGAAGCCATCTTTCAAGAGTATTTAGTGACCGAGACATAACTAGCATTCTCTCCTTTATACACCCAAGGACAAGGCAAGGCTCCTCTCCAATGTGGCAGACAAATTCTTACCTAGGATTCTTACCTAGGATGCCTGAATTAACAAAATGTACCAAGCTGAAATACTCAAGCAGATCATTCTGGATGGGGGTCCCTGAGATGAGCACCCGCCGGCTGGTGTTCAAGCTGTCCAGGGCCTGATAAGTCTGATTCTCAGAGTTCTTGAGCCTGTGTCCCTGCAAGGGAATTTATTGTCACTCAGAGTACAATATGCCATCACTGCATGGTAGCAAAGTCTTGTGTAAATAGGAAAACAAGAGTCACAAACATGACAGGTTATGGGACCTTGGAAACTAGGTAGGAGGCAGCATGAAAGAGTTCACTCACTTGATTGGAGAGAAATGTTAAGCTCAAAAGACAGAGCTTCAGTTTCCAGACCAGTGCTATATCCATAAAGCAAGGATTCCCTTTCATCCCTTTCCCTGACATAACCTGCCAAGGTGGGCCTTGGCAGCCCACCTTTCCTCTTCAGAGACCATGTGGCCATATCACAGACCCATGCTTTCAGGGAGCCCTCCCTTCAACCCAACCAACCCAGAACCTTCTGAGCCAGATGCCTTCTATATTAGAAGTGACCTACTGCCAGTGTTGACGGGACTTGGCCTATGCTCCACCTCCCACTAGAATCCACACCACTAGTATATGTAAAGAGCCTCCCTCTGCCTCCCTTCATGTCTCTTCCCCAGTCCTTAATCTCGCTGTTCCCCACCCCTCACACACACACACATACCTGTGTTAATTCTTTCAAGCCCTTTTCTAAGAAAATGATAAAGGACCCTACTGTATTCCCTCCTTCTCCAAGAACCACGTGGACAAGATTAGATACATCAATATTACATACATTTTCTATATCCAGCCCAGACTCAGCCCCACACTTGGCAACACACACAAAACTCCATCACCAGTGAAAGAATGAAGAAACAAATAAGCCTTGCCCTCTCTGGTCAGCCTTTGACAATGCAATTAAACACAGAACTAGGCATGGTAGCTCAAGCCTATAATCCTAGCACTTTGGGAGGCTACGAGGATCACTTGAGCCCAGGAGTTCAAAACCAGCCTGGGGAATAATGAGAATCCTTCTCTATAAAAAACAGAAAAATTAGCTGGGTGTCAGGGCGTATGTCTGTATTTCCAGCCACTAAGGAGGCTGAGGCAGGAGGATCAATTGAGCACAGGTGTTTGAGGCTGCAGTGAGGTAGGTTCACACCACTGCACTCTAGCCCGGGCAACAAGCAAGACCCTGACATACATACATACCATGTTTCCCCGAAAATAAGACCTACCCATAAAATAAGTCCTAGCAGGATTTCTAAGCATTTATTTGTGCAATATAAGCCCTACCCCGAAAATAAGACCTAGTGATCTGTAAAGAGTGGTAAACAAGACGAGCAGCCCTTCTCATCTGTCCATGAAAGCTCTATTGCTTGACATGAGAGATTGGGGCCAATGGTTCTAAAGAAAATAGAGTCACAAGAAATTCAGGATGGAATTCGGGGTTTGGAGAGTTATGATGATGTTCCAGAAGAAGACAACTATATTTGAATAAATGTAGATTGTTGTACCATACTTAAAAAAAAATAACACATCCCCTGAAAATAAGCCCTAGGGTGTCTTCTTGAGGAAAAATAAATATAAGACCCTGTCTTATTTTCGGGAAACACGGTATATACATAAACAAACATAGACCCTCCACTGACTCTCCCATCTTTAGGATCAAGTCTGAGTTCTTTAAGTGTATTAGCTTAGCATTCAAAGCTCTTCGCAATGAGGCCTCAGTGAACTTCTCTGAGCTTATTGTACTCCAGGAAGCCTTATCTACTCACCACTCCTACCACTGATTTCCTTAAGTCTCTTTGTCCAAGCCACTCCTCTCTGCCTGGAGCTCTTCCTCAGGCAAATGTCACCTCCTATGCTAACTTTCCTCCATGACCCCAAGCTGTTGGTGTCTCTCACTTCTGTGCAACTATGGCAGTGCATACATAATAGCTGCTACTATTTAGTGAACCCTTTTAACGTGCAAGGCACAGCACTAAGCACTTTACCTATATTCTCTTCTATAATCCAAACAAGTGGAAATTATAATACCCATTTTAGAGATGAAGAAACTGAAGTTCAGAGAGGTGCAGTTATCCAAAATTATGCTGTTATAAAGTAGTAGAAATGGGATTTGAACTCAGGTCTGACTCCAAAGTCTGGGCTTTGGAGTCAGACTATACTACTCTGCCTCTCATCCATTGCTATATACACTAGAGTACTAATCATGCTCTACTGTATTTTATTTTCTCAGCTAAGCATGAACTTCTTAAGGCAGAGACCTAAGAAGTCCTGGCCATTTCATATTCACTGTTAGGCTCCAAGAACTAGGCATAAAACAGAAGGCTTAGACTTCTGAGCTGAAGAGGGAAATGAGACTTAAAACTTGTGAGGAAATTACCCATCAGGTCCAGGGGAAATGGGCATCAACAATTAGGTCCCAGACAGGCACGGTGGCTCACACCTGTAATCCTAGCAATCTGGGAGGTCAAGGCAGGAGGATCTCTTGAGGTCAATAGTTGAAACCAGCCTGAGTAAGAGAAAGACTCCGTCTCTAGGCCAGGCCCAGTGGCTCATGCCTGTAATCCTAGCACTCTGGGAGGCCAAGGCGGGCAGATTCCTCGAGGTTAGGAGTTTGAAACCAACCTGAGCAAGAGCAAGAGCAAGACCCCGTCTCTACTATAAATAGAAAGAAATTAATTGGCCAACTAATATATATAGAAAAAATTAGCCGGGCATGGTGGCGCATGCCTGTAGTCCCAGCTATTCAGGAGGCTGAGGCAGTAGGATTACTTGAGCCCAGGAGTTTGAGGTTGCTGTGAGCTAGGCTGACGCCACGGCACTCACTCTAGCCTGGGCAACAAGTGAGACTCTGTCTCAAAGAAAAAAAAGACCCTGTCTCTACCAAAAATAGAAAAAATTAGCCAGGTGTAATGGTATCCATTTGTAGTCCCAGCTACTTGGTAGGCTGAGGCAGGAGGATCACCTGAGCCCAGAAATTTGAGGTTGCTGTGAGCGAAGCTGATGCCACGGCACTCTAGCCCAGGCAATAAAGACTTTGTATAAAAAATAACATAACACAAAATAAAATAAAAATTTTAAATTAAAAAAAAAGTTATAACAACCAATTAGATCCCTCTATACTGAAGCTCCCCAAGGGAAGGCATTATGGGATCCTCAGGGCCTAACATATAACAGGCACTGAATAAATAACCCAGCAAATGAACTAGGCTGCCACGCTATCCTGTGGGCCTCTGTGGAAGGGAAGGCCAACCTCAGCTCCCTATTGGACCAGTCACTGAGGCTCCAGACCCAGCTCCTGCCCCCATTGCCATAGATTTAAAACACAAACTCTGGCATCTCAGCAAATCAAATGCTTGGTCAGATGAAACGTTGTCATAGCTCCAATTTATAAGATGTACTGAATTTCTTCGGGCTGAGTTCTCAATTTATTCTTTTTAAAAATAAAAAATCATGCCTAGATTAAATACCACGACTTCCTCTCTGTAACAGGAGACCTATGAGGAGCATTCGTGTATTTATGCATGTCCCCAGCATCTTTCATCTGGCTTTGTGTTCTAGCACTTGTACAGGAACATACATGGGTCTGGATGAGGAACACAGGGACAGCTCTTCTGTACCTGAGCCAAGCTGCTTCTTATACTAAGCATCCAAGGCAGTAAGGCATAGGAAAAATGGCCAGGACTTAAGATCTCAGACCTGCATTCAAGTTCCAGCTCACTATGTATTTGCTGAGTGAACCTGGGCAAGTCCCTGCACTTCCCTGAGCTCAGTCTCCTCATCTCTAACACCAAGATGATGATGATAATGTCAATCCTTCCCCTATTCATACACTTTTTTTTTTTTGAGACAGAGTCTCGCTGTGTTGCCCAGGCTAGAGTGAGTGCCGTGGCGTCAGCCTAGCTCACAGCAACCTCAAACTCCTGGGCTCAAGCAATCCTGCTGCCTCAGCCTCCCAAGTAGCTGGGACTACAGGCATGCGCCACCATGCCCGGCTAATTTTTTCTATATATATATATTAGTTGGCCAATTAATTTCTTTGTATTTATAGTAGAGACGGGGTCTCACTCTTGCTCAGGCTGGTCTCGAACTCCTGAGCTCAAACGATCCGCCCACCTCGGCCTCCCAGAGAGCTAGGATTATAGGTGTGAGCCACCGCACCCGGCCCTATTCATACACTTTTAAAAAGCGCTTCCATATATCATCTTGATCAGAATCATATCCCTTTCAAGTAGACCCTGTGCCATCCACTCTATAAATAAACAGAGTCTCAAAACAGTCCTATCTGTGGAAAATCATGATTGTAAGTGGCAAAGCCAAGGTTGATGCCATGTCTTCTGATTGAGAATCAAAGATTTTGTACATAAAAGTTATCATGAAGAACTGTGCATTCCAGAGAAAAGCATTAGCTGGAAGAAAGTAGCTATGGATGCTCGGAACATGATAGACAAGATGGCGCCTGCCCTTTCTAGTGTCTGAAGAGGACAAATTCTCTCCTCTGGAATAGGATGACTATCTTTCGGGACTGTAGGTTCCTCAGGTCTCTGACAATTGACAAAAAGTTGACAAATAAAAAGGTAAACAAGTAGAAAGGAAGGCCAGGGGCTGCAGTATAACAAGAGGCAGCCTAGTCCCGTGTGCCCGACAGAGTCAGCTCATAAAACAGGACAGAGTGACAAAGAAAAGGAACATTGAAGAGTAGAAAAAAAATCTCAATGCTCCCCAGTCCTCAAGGGCTCAGCAGCTACAGCCTGCTTTCCTCTCCCACAATGCCCTGGCCTCTGGACCAGGCTCCTGGCACAGTCCCCCTCCATGGTGGTGAAGCAGAGGCCAGGGTCCCATCACAGGGCAGTCACATGCATACCCCACCTCAACCCCACTAAGTTCCCTACTCCCACCAGGAAGAACAGCCCACCAGGGTATCAGGAGTTTGTAGACATGCCAGAGAATGATTGACTCTTCACAAGCACAAATGTCCAGCAAGGACATAGTTCACAACTAGCAAGCATGGTACCCAAAAGTAAGCTTTCCTCCTCTGTCCCCTCCCTAAAGTCCCTCAGACATGGGCTAATCTATAGACCCCAGAGCACAGTCAAGCCTGCCAGTTGGTTGACAGACAGGGCCAAGTCTTTCAGTCACCTCTCCATTAGAGTCCCAGGGTGTGCAAAAGACCATAACTCTCCCCAAGAGGTACAAACAATGGCAGCAGCCTCAGGATAGCCAAGCCCAAGGGAGTCCTGGAAAATCCTCTGTAGTAGGAAGCTCACTGCCATCATCATGACTTTCTAAGTAATAGCATCTCTACCACCATTAATATACAATGAAAAAGGCCAGGAAGTAATTACTACCATATTTCCTGTAGTCCCAGAGAGAAGGAACTGGAAGTCAACACAAACTACTACAAAGCATATGGACTGTCCACAGTGGGCTTTCTTATCTTTGCTTTTGTTCATGTGAGTACCCCCAGCCTAGAACAAAAACCAGAGCTGACATTTACCAAGGCCTTATGGCATACCAGTCAATGTGATAAGAGCTTTCCCTCAATCACTTCATTTAATCCTCACAATAATCATGAGGCAGATATTATCACCCCATTTTACTGATGTAGAAACAGAGGCTCAGGTAACTTGTCCAAGGTCACTCTAATGGTAAGTGGCAGAGCCAGGATATGAATAAAAGTCTCTGACTCTAGAACCTATTCTCCTAAACACTGTGCCATATGTCTCTCCACCCATCCAAATCCCTCTCATCCTTTGAAGTCCTCCTTTGGTCTATGAATACTAACTATCGGGAGGCAAGAAAACCTATCAGCCCACAGCACTCACTACCTCACTCTCCTTGGAGTTCCAAACACTGTTCCATCCCTCTCTTGGCACACTGGTGTCATAGGCTTTCCCTCCCACTTGTCTCCTTCAAGGCAGCATCCTCTGTCCTCAGGATTCCCCAGTGACTACTACAGACAGTGCTCAGTGAGGAAACGACCGACTTTCTCCTACCATCCAGACTGCTGAGAGTCAAGTACCTCATCACATATGACTAGACCAACACTTCCTTTCTGGAGGACTCCAACGTGAAGGCGGAAGGTCTCATAGGAAATGATGAGGATGGGAGAAGGCACTCTGGCTCCATGCTGGTTCATGAATCCCTCTACAACAGAAAAGGTGTCAAAGGAACAAATCAGAATATCTTAAAAAAAAAAAAAAAAAAAAAACCCCACAAACAGTTCAACAGTTCTTTAATTAAGCCTGGAAATAACCACCTATTTCAACTATTTTCAATGGAAATTCTCTTCTTCCCCTGCATTGCCCTCAACCCTGGCCACAAGTGAGCATACACTCAAGCAAGCAAGCAGCAGGCTGGGTAGAAGAGTGCAAGCATCTTTGTTGAGGCTTCATACCCAGTTTTCGATCTATCTCGTCCTTAGATCCTCCATCGATGGCCAGAGGTTGGATTCTCCCTCCAAGCCATTTTGCAACCTCATTGTACCAGTTCTTCACCAGGCTGGAGGGCGACACCACCACTGCCTTGTCAATTTCTGGCTTGCACTCTGGACTCTGGCGCAAAAGAGTCCACATCAACGTGATGCACTGCAGCGTCTTTCCCAGGCCCATCTCATCAGCCATGATGCAGCCATGGCTCCCAGGGATGCGCCGACTGGTGACACACTCCCACAGGAACTTCACTCCCTGGGGAAAACGGCATTCAGTCCAGCCACTTTGGCACCTACACTGCTGCTTCCCAAAGAACGGCAGTCTCCCAGGCTCAGCCCATAGCCCCACGCCTCATTCCCTTCACCCTCATTTACCTCTCTCTGATGAGGCCGCAAAACCTTACTGAGAATAGGATCAACAACCACATGGACAGGGAGTTTTTCTCTGAGAAAACACAGCAAAACAAAACAAACAAAACATGGTGCTCAGACATGGGCAAGGGCATGGCCTTGGGAGGCTGGGTCCTACTGATCCAGAGGAAACAGAGGTAGCTGCCTAAAAGAGGACATTCTTGGCCTAGTAACCAAACCATAAAACCATAGCAAATTCTTGCTCCAGGAGTTAGAAAGTTAGGAGAGTGGAATGGGTTCCCCATGTCATCACCTCAATCACGCCTCCTCCCGAGTAAGCATGGCAGGAGGGATGAGGAACCTTCACTAACTGGTCATGACCACATGCTCTTCCCCAAGTACCGTCCTTTCTTAACTTCCTATGCTGGATGGTGCAGTAGTCATGACAGCTTTCTGAAAACATGCACCAGTCCCAAAGAGAAATCACACTGAAATATCCTCCGCCCTCCCAGGAACGTGCACATACAGAGGACCAGAATTGCACATACTTGTCAAGCTTCAACTGGTCATGGGCACTCAGCAGGGGAGGCTCATACAGAACCAAGGCACCTTCTTCCAGGGGGTCATGGAGGGCCCGGCGGACCCCAGCTCTTTTCAGGCCCAATGCCCGAGAGCCCAGAGGACCTGCAAACCAACAATCATTCTGTCACCTAAGCCTCTGTTCAGAAGTTCTGGCAGGCCCAGAACCTCAAATACCTGTCCTTCACATAACCCTTCCTGAGATCCCATATGACCCTCTCTCTCTCCCCCAGAACTCCTCCAAACCCCGTTTGAGCACCTCTATCTGACCATTAACTCATTCTGCTTTGGATCAAAGGTTTTCTCATTTTATTTCTCCCATTCAACTACAAACTTCTAGAAGATCTTGTTCATCTCAAGTCTATCCTGGAAAGGTCTGAAATCTTTTTTTTTTTGTTTTTTTGGTTTTTTTTTGAGACAGAGTCTCACTTTGTTGCCCAGGCTAGAGTGAGTGCCGTGGCATCAGCCTGGCTCACAGCAATCTCAAACTCCTGGGCTCAGTGATCCTACTGCCTCAGCCTCCCAAGTAGCTGGGACTACAGGCATGCGCCACCATGCCCGGCTAATTTTTTTGTATATATATATTTTAGTTGGCCAATTAATTTCTTTCTATTTTTGGTAGAGACAGGGTCTCGCTCAGGCTGGTTTCGAACTCCCGACCTTGAGCAATCCGCCCGCCTCGGCCTCCCAGAGTGCTAGGATTACAGGCGTGAGCCACCGCGCCTGGCCAAGGTCTGAAATCTTAAAGGGGCCTTTTTCAAGTCTGAGAGCTCTTGAGAGCTGGCCTCCTCCACCCCCAACCCCCAGCCCCAATTTTAGCACAGTGCTGTGTACTACAAAGGACAGGGAAAAATTTTGTAGAATCTAGGCCTCCCACATATTCAACCCCATAAAGGAGATGCTACTGAACACACTTGGACTGAATGAAGCCTGGGTCCATCAGCCACCTTGGCTCACCAGGCGCTTCCTGAGCACTGGCACACCCCCACCAAGAAGATGAGGAGCAGTCAGTCTTGGCAGCCCTTACTGATGCTAACACAGCTTTCCTGCACGTTTCAGGAGGGTCACCCCATACACGGCCACCACTGGACTGGCATCTTCTATTTTCAAGTAAGCTTATATTTATAAAAGCAGAGGTTTTTCATTTATTCAGGCACATTTACACATGACTGATTCAAAAAACAGAAAAGTCTCTATTTTACCTTGATAATTTGGAATGGGGACTTTGAAAGGCTTTGACAAAATGCTTCGAATAAATGCTTCCTAAAAAGAAAGGAGAAAAGGGGATTCAGGACTGATTGGAGGTGTAATGGGACAATATTGTTATCATATACTCCACATTAGGTTTTAATTTTTTTTTTTTTTTGAGACAGAGTCTCACTTTGTTGCCCAGGCCAGAGTGAGTGCTGTGGCATCAGCCTAGCTCACAGCAACCTCAAACTCCTGGGCTCAAGCAATTCTTCTGCCTCAGCCTCCTGAATAGCTGGGACTACAGGCATGTGCTATCATGCCCGGCTAATTTTTTCTATATTTATTAGTTGGCCAATTAATTTCTTTCTATTTATGTAGAGATGGGGTCTCATTCTTCCTCAGGCTGGTTTCGAACTCCTGACCTCAAGCAATCTGCCCGCCTTGGTCTCCCAGAGTGCTAGGATTATAGGCGTGAGCCACCGAGCCCAGCCTCCACATTAGGTTTTATGTAACAGCTTCCATCTTTCAGGCTTTATGTAATGTTCTACAAATACCTAGGGACAACAGGAGCGCTTAACCTCAGTCGACCATGAGGCTCAAAACCTATTCACTCATGAAAGAATGTGCCAGTGAGGACACGTGGCTCTTCTCTAAGGTGTAGCACTGTAGGGGATAGTATCGGTAAAATAATATTAACAGCAGCAAAAATGACAATAATGATGGCTAACAATGTAAGCCTCTTGCATTCATGTTATTAATATCATTTAGGCTGGGCGCGGTGGCTCAAGCCTGTAATCCTAGCTCTCTGGGAGGCCGAGGTGGGCGGATCCTTTGAGCTCAGGAGTTCGAGACCAGCCTGAGCAAGAGCGAGACCCCATCTCTACTATAAATAGAAAGAAATTAATTGGCCAACTAATATATATATAGAAAAAATTAGCCGGGCATGGTGGCGCATGCCTGTAGTCCCAGCTACTTGGGAGGCTGAGGCAGCAGGATTGCTTGAGCCCAGGAGTTTGAGGTTGCTGTGAGCTAGGCTGACGCCACGGCACTCACTCTAGCCTGGGCAACAAAGTGAGACTCTGTCTCAAAAAAAAAAAAAAAAAAAAAAAATATCATTTAATCCTAACAGCCATATGAGATCCATATATTACTGGCATTCCCATTTTACAGATGAGCAAACTGAGGTTCAGAGTGATTAAGTCACTTTATCAAGTCATACAAATATAGGACTTTCCTGACTCTAGGGCCCTTACTTATTTTTTAAAATTAGCCCATCATGCTCAGCTAATTTTTCTATTTTTTTGTAGAGATGGGGTCTCACTCTCGCTTTGGATGGTCTCCAACTCTCAACCTCAAGCAATCCTCCTATGTGGGCCTCCAGTGCTAGGATTACAGGCATGAGCCACCTTGCCCAGCCAAGAAACTCAATGTACTTTAAGTAGGAAAAACATGATGAATATTTTTTGTAATATATTGGAAGACAGAAAAGGAATGTGGAGAAATGAACTTCATTATCACACTAAATAACATGGCATGGTTGGTGAAGAGCCAAATCCTTTTGTTTATTTGCACATTTCTGTATACCTGAATAAAATCTATTTTATTGACTATTTTTTCTTTTTGAGACAGTCTCACTCTGTCACCCTGGCTAGAGTACAGTGGCATCATCATAGCTCACTGAAGTCTCGAACTCCTGGGCTCAAGTGATCCTCCTGCCTCGGCCTCCCAAAGTGCTAGAATTACAGGCGTGAGCCGCTGTGCCGATACTTCCAGTAGAACCCGGGAGCCATAGGTTCTGCAGGGAGAACCGCAGGCTTGCATAACTGGCAAGGGAGAATGTGAAGACCCCTGGCCAAAAACGTCTGACAGCACAGCCTGCAATACTTGGAACAGCCAGCTTTCAGGAAACTCATATGATAATACTCTCCAGACTCTGGCAGAAAAGCAGGAGAGAGAACATGGCTTCATTCTTTGTTCATTTAGTTACTGATAATTCATACCATCCTTTCCCTCTGATCCCTCCTTCCCACCAAGGCCAAAGCTTCCCATTTCCACAGATTCACTCCACCAGTTATGCCTAATCTCTTGTATCTCAACCTATCCCTCTCTACTAGCTCTTTCTTACCAGCATTTATTTTTTTTTTTTTTTGAGACAGAGTCTCGCTTTGTTGCCCAGGCTAGAGTGAGTGCCATGGCGTCAGCCTAGCTCACGGCAACCTCAAACTCCTGGGCTCAAGCAATCCTGCTGCCTCAGCCTCCCGAGTGGCTAGGAGTACAGGCATGAGCCACCATGCCCGACTAATTTTTTCTATTTTTAGTAGAGACGGGGTCTTGCTCTTGCTCAGGCTGGTTTCGAACTCCTGACCTCAAGCAATCCGCCCTCCTTGGCCTCCCAGAGTGCTAGGATTACAGGGGTAAGTCACCATGCCCAGCCTCTTACCAGCATTTAAAACATGCTCAACTCTCTACCTTATGCACAAAAATTCCTTTGAGTCTTTATCTCCTCCTCTCGGCAGGCAAACTTCTAGAAAGAGTTGTCTGTCTCCCTTTCCCTACCTCCCACTCCTCCTATCTGTCTTCTGCCCCATCCTCTCCTCTGAAATGATTGGCCAAGATCACCAATGGCCTACATGACCCTAATTCCAATGGACATGTGTCTATCCTTATCTTACCTGACAAGGCTGGCTACTCCTTCTTATGAAATATTCTCTGGCCTTGACTTCCATGACACCACTCTTCCACTGTTTGAATTCTCTGGGATTTCACGCTCAGTCCTCTAATGGGCTCTTCTTTCTCTGCCTAACTCCCTTAAAAGTCAATGCTCCACAGGGGTCAGGGTTTAGCCCTCAGCTCTTCTGACTGCACATTCACCAGATGCTCCAATACACTTACGAGGTATAAAATATCTCTATGCTAATGACCCCCAAATCTGTTTCTAATCCATACCTCACTCCTAGGTTCCACACCCACATTTGCAACTACCTCTAAACCCAGATAACCTACAGGCACTTCACACTCATCATATAAGGTTAAAGTCCTCATTTCTAAGTCTGCACTATTACTTTTGTGGGCTCCAGGCACTTTTGCCTTTTGGGCCTCTTCCTCCATAAAAAAATAAAATAAAATTATATTCTAGGACTGTGTTGGTATAGATAAACATAATCCAGGTTGGATTCATCACTATGTACTTTTTTCCTTCTGATTTTAAAAGGAATTAAAGGCTGCCATCGCTCTCTGACTCAAGTGCTGCTTCTAGCTCACTGGTCTCCAGCTGAAGGAGAAATAAGTATTGGGGTCTCTATACCATGGCTGGTACAAAGCAGACTGCCTGCAAATTGACCAGTGGAAAACTACCCAGGAATGACCACAGAAGCCGCTTGCAAGAGTGCACCCTCTACTGGAGGAGTGAGGAAACGTCACCGTTGTAGGCCTGGTACTGTGGCAGTCCCTGAGATCACATTACCAGAAAACTAAAGCAAGCTTCCCTTCCAGCATCTGGTATGCGAAATTGCTTAGGACTTCAAAACAGACATGCATTTGCAGAGTACAGCTCCTGATGCTTTTGCAGGTGGCAAGTGAGGCCTATCTGGTTGGCCTTTTGGAAGGCACCAACCTGTGTGCTATCCATGCCAAATTTGTAATAGAATCCACTATAATGGGAAATGTTTCATCCTCAAAAAAAAAAAAAAAAAAGAAATCTTTTCTATTATTGGTAGTTCTGAATGTTAGATTTTTTCCCCCAGGAGATCAGAAGGTATCTAAGTATATGGTTGTGAGTGAAAGAGTAGGGGACGGAAATCAGGTATTGTTTTTTCATTTTCATTTGTGTGGGAATTGTTAATATAAATGCGGGGACATAAAGCAGTGACCAAGTTTCAACAGTTCAATTCTATAACAATTATAAACAAACCTGTTAAATATTTCTGGATAATGGACATTTTAAAAAAACAAGTAAATTTCTTATTGACAGCAACTATAAGGGGCTTGTAGCATTTTTATCATACAGTAGATTCCATCCATTCACTTTACTTTTATGAGTTGCCCCACATGCAAGTACATATTTTGAATATTATCTGTCTTCTGTTCTGTTCCTGTAAGTTTACTATTAAAACACAGCACATTAAACTATTTTTTAAAAAAAGGAATTACAACATTTTGTGGGCTTGGCACGGTGGCTTATACCTGTAACCCCAGTACTTAGGGAGGCCAAGGTGGGAGGATCACTTGAGGCCAGTTCAAGACCAGCCTGGGCAATACTGCAAAACCCTGTCTCTACAAAAATAAGAAAAATTAGCTGGGCGTGGTGCTGCATACCTACAGTCCTAGCTACTCCAAAGGCTGAGACAGGAGGATCCCTTGAGCCCAGGAGTTTGAGGCTGCAAATGAGCTATGATTGCACCACTGCATTCCAGCCTGGGCAACAGAATAAGACCCTGTCTCTTAAAAAATTTTTTAAATTTTATGGACCCCTAAAACTATCATGGGCCCCATGACTATAGTGCTTGCCATATCACTCCTACCAAATGCTATTCCTTCTCTGTGCTCCCTATCTCAGTACATGGCATGGCCATCTACCTTGCCCAGTCTGAAACCACAACTTCATCCTCCATTTTCCCTCTCCCCACATGTAATCGAACCAAAGTTTTTCCACTCATAAGTCTTTTATTCCCCTAGCTCCAGTCTTTCCCTCTCCTATGGATTTTCATCCCACCTCTACTTAAAATACTTCAAAAGCTCTTCAGTGTCCTTAAAAGTCCAGTCTGTCATAGCATGGATTACAAAAGGCCTTCTACTCCAAGCCTCTACACCACACTCCAACTCTTATCTCTCACCACCATCTCCCAAATGATCCAGCCATACAAAACCCTTTTCAGGACCCACCTCATTCTCTTCCTGCCAGGCTTTCAAACAGGCTGCTGTTCCCTCTATCTGGAATATTTCCCATTCCCTTCACCTGGCTAACCCCTCATATCCTTCATGACTTTATCATCATGTCCCTCGAATGCAGGTCTTCCCTAGCTTCCAGACTGAGACCCCGTGTACTCCCACCCCAAGTGCACTTATGTCATGTAGTTACAAGGGACTTGAACAAATCCTGAATGAAAACAGTCCCAGAAGACTATATACCATTTTTTTTTTTGAGACAAGAGTCTCACTTTGTTGCTCAGGCTAGAGTGAGTGCCGTGGCATCAGCCTACCTCACAGCAAACTCAAACTCCTAGGCTCAAGCAATCCTGCTGCCTCAGCCTCCCAAGTGGCTGGGATTACAGGCATGCACCACCATGCCTGGCTAATTTTTTTCTATATTTATTAGTTGGCCAATTAATTACTTTCTATTTATAGTAGAGACGGGGTCTTGCTCTTGCTCAGGCTGGTTTCGAACTCCTGACCTTGAGCAATCCGCCCACCTCGGCCTCCCAGAGAGCTAGGATTACAGGTGTGAGCCACCTCGCCCGGCCCCATTTTTTAAAAATAAACAAGAATTAAAAAATAAACGTGTTACTTAGCGAATTATATACATATGTTAAAACTATCATAAAAAAGCAAGGGAGGGCCATGGGCGGTGAGACTCTGTTTTTGAGACAGAGTAAGACTCTGTCTCAAAAAAAAAAAAAGGGATAGGCTGGGCACAGTGGCTCCCGCCTATAACCCTAGCACTTTGGGAGGCCAAGGCAGGAGGACTGCTTGGGCCCAAGAGTTGGAGGCTGCAGTGAGCTACGATGATGCCATTGTACTCTAATCTGGGCAACGGGGCAAGACTCTGTTTTTAAAAAAAAAAAAAAAAAAAAGCAAGGGACAATGAACACTATTCAGGATAGCTGTACCTCTAGGGTTGGGAAAATGGGCTATGTGGCATTGACAATGTTCTAGTGTCTGGGATGGTGGGTTCACAGGTGTTTTTGTGTTTTAAAACTTAGGTGTTATATGTATTCTTTTGTATTTATCAAATAGTATACAAAACTGTTTTTAAATGTTCACTGAATGTACAAATGACTAACCTCCATTACATATTCTCAATTTTCCTTCAAAACCTTACCTCAGCACTCTAGTCCAGGCAACAGAGCAAGACTCTGTCTGAAAAAAAAAAAAGCTTTCCTCAGAAAGCTTGATGGAAAGCACTTTGAAAGTAGGCAGATCTACTCCACCCACTGACTATAACTTTTGGCAAATTACTTCACTCCTAAGACTCAGTTCTCTCATCTAAAAAATGACAATTACGTGAGGTAGTACATAGAACCTGCCATGGTGACAAGTTTTACTTTACTAGAGAAAACACATGGAAGCTACCGGACTCTGGTACTCCTTAAAACCATATGCAGAGTCAGAGACTGAGCTGCTTCCGAGATCCCTCCATGGCCTTCCCTCTCTTCTACCCTTTCTTCAGGAATCTGAGCCATCTGATATCTCGTGCCCCTGTAGCTATAAACAAGGCACAAGTCAGGCACACATCTTTGAGCAGTAGGCCATGGCAACTGTGGGCAGGCCCAAAGCCCCCACAAATGTCTGTCCGCTGGCCACTCTATAGGGCACTGAGGGAATCTACAGGGGCAGGAATCTATCTAGGCAAGATGACTGGGCACACACATACACAGGCAGTTCTGACTTACATGTTGACTGCTGTCCAGACAGGGTGGTCGATTGGTTAGCTGACTCAAAGGTTTCCGAAAAGGAGACAGGAAACACTCCTGGATCCGAGTCTCACTGCTGGATTTCCATTTCTTAGGAGTCTAGGAGAGAGAATTGGGAAAGCTGAAGTCCAGAGACCACAAAGTAATGGAAATTACTATTTAAAGTGCTTATGAAGTGCTAAATTCTTCATATGTATTATCATGTATCATCTTCATAGCAACTCTATGATATAGGTTTATTATTGTCCTTATTTAATAGGTGAGAAAACTGGAGCTTAATCTGAGGGGGGCAATGAAAGAGGTAAATTAAGTGGGTCTGTGAAGATCAAATCCACCTGCAGCATGGAATCACAGTGGCTCCAAGGTGTTTGGTTTTTTTTTTTTATTTTTGTTTTTGTTTTTTGCTTCAGAGACAGGTTCTCACTTTGTCACCCAGGCTGGAGTGCAGTGGCACAGTCATAGCTCACTACAACCTCAAATTCTTGTGCTCAAGGGATCCTCTTGCCTCAGCCTCCTGAATAGCTAGGACTACAGATGTGACTCAATTTTTTTTTTTTTTTTTGGTAGAGAAAGGGTCTCACTATGTTGCTATGTTGCCCAAGCTGGTCTCAAGCAATCCTTCCGCCTTAGCCTCCTAAAGCTCTGGGATTACAGGCATGAGCCACCGTACCCAGCCAGCCCCAAATCTTCATTCCAAAAGCTCCAATGAACAGTTGAGCAACCAAATGCTTCCCTCCCTATTTTCCCAAAGGAGGAACAAGAGTACAGCTGTTCTCAACTCCCAAGCCACTGAAGCCACTCCCCACTCATTTTACTTCATGGTAGTGAGGTCACTGGCACTGAAAGCATTTTCAGGGGCAACCAGAACTGACAGCACCAAGCATGACTCAGCTACAGAGAATGCTGCCCCAAGTTCAAGTCTGAGACAGGGGCAGTCAATATGCCTCCCTCACAGGTAGAGGAGCCCACTGCACACCAGCGTGGTACAACTACTGAGCAAGCCCCACTAAGCCATCAGGCAAGAGCCCACTTGTACCAGCTTGCCAGGTTATCTGAAGCTCCAATGATCCTATAAGACACACCTCAAACAAATGCCAATTCCCTCTCCCCTACATACCTTTACTTGCTGCCTCTGCCCCCAAACTGCCTGTTAGTCCTTTCTTAGCCGATCTCTTCCCTCAAAGCTCTAGTGGCCAAGCCCTTCTTTCCCTTTTTTTTTTTGTTAGAGGCAGGGTCTCACTGTCATCCCAGCTAGAGTATAATGGTACTATCACAGCTCGCTGCAGCCTCGGACTCCTGGGCTCAAGGGATCCTCTTGCCTCTACCTCCCAAGTAGCTGTGACTACATGCATGTATCACCATGCTGGATAACGTTTTTTTTATTTTTTATAAAGACAAGAGTTTATGTTGCCCAGGCTGATCTCAAACTCCAGGCATCCAGCAATCCTCCCATCTTGGCCTCCCAAAGTGCTGGGATTATAGACATGAGCCACCATGCCTAGCTGTCCCTGCTTCTTTTTTTTTTTTGAGACAGAGTCTCACTTTCTTGCACAGGTTAGAGTGAGTGCCGTGGCATCAGCCTAGCTCACAGCAACCTCAATCTCCTAGGCTCAAGCGATCCTGCTGCCTCAGCCTCCCGAGTAGCTGGGACTACGGGCATGCGCCACCATGCCTGGCTAATTTTTTTCTGTATATATTAGTTGGTCAATTAATTTCTTTCTATTTATAGTAGAGACAGGGTCTCGCTCTTGCTCAGGCTGGTTTCGAACTCCTGAGCTCAAATGATCCACCCGCCTGGGCCTCCCAGAGAGCTAGGATTACAGGCGTGAGCCACCGCACCCGGCCTGTCCCTGCTTCTTGAACTGCTTTCTCGCACTCAGGTACATGCTGCATTGTCCCATATATTTTGGTTTAAATAGCTCCTGCCCACAGCCAGCCCCAGAAAGCCTCCAAGACAGGAAGCAGAGCACAGGGCCCAGTTCAAAGTAGAACACACAGTACTTGAGTATGAGCAAGGACTGAAAGGGATCATCCCTTATATTTAGACCCAAGTGAACTCAGGACTCTAAGGCAGGCCCAGAACACTCTAGTGTTCTGTGACACTGAGCAGGTGACAAAGAGCAAAAGAATAGGCTGCTAGTTACTGTTGTGCAGCCCTTTTTTCCTCAAAGGAGTCAAAGAGCCAAACCCAACCTGCTCTTTTGCTTTAGAACACTCTTTTCCACTAGGAAAAGAGTATTAGCTTCTATTGACTACCTTGAGGACAAAGATTTTATTAGTTTTGTTCAATACCTGGCACATAGTAAGTACTCATTAAAAGTTTATGGAACATATGAAAGAGCCATCTGGAAATGGCTATGTAACCCAAGAAACCAAGTCCAGGTTTCCTTTCTCCCCAAACAGCCCCTCATTCCCACCTTCCCTATCCCCCTGATTACTCACAACTGCCCCAGGCTGCCAGTCTTCATCGTCAGAGGATCTGCATTCAGGTTTTCTCTTGGCCAGCTGGCTGGGAGCTAAGCTCCGCCTCTGTTAAGGGGAGAATGGGAACTAAGCACCTGCAGGGATTCTGCAGCCGGGGCCCATTAGACCCAGACGCAGGACTACTCCCAGTCTCCCCTAAGTTCACACTTACCATCCTGGGCCCAGGAGCATAAAAGGTCAAGTACCCATCAGCCGAAGGTCAAAGGAAAGTAGCAGCTAAGAATGCAGGACCAGGGTCTGATATAGGGGAGTTACTATATTATTGAGAGGATGGGCTAATTAATGAGGATGGGGATAGAGGAGATCCAGCCAGGGGCTGGGGTTTGGACCCAAACAGTGAAAGTGTAGGTAGCCAGTTAGCCTAGGCGGCAGAGTGGAGTTGGGAAAAATGGTCCCAGTTGGAGTGAAGGCAGAAGGTAGTTTCGCGAGGGGAGGGCGCTGTAATCAAAGGCTAGGAGAGAGAAACTGGGGCTAAAGTGCGAGGCCTGGGAAGCTCAAGTCTGGAGAAGGGGGAATTTCCCAGCGCTGGATGCAGATGCCAGGCTCGGACTGAGGGAGGTCGAGCAGGTATCCAGGCGGGGCCAGTAAAAGACCCAAGTTGAGAGGAGAATCCCAAGAAGGGCTGAAAAGAGCGGCAGAGACGGATTGGAGCCCAAGCAGCACCCCCTTTACCCTCCTGGTTCCAAAGCGCGCGTTAACAGCCGCCAAGACTCTCCGACCCGCCAGGCCGGGTCAATCGAACCTCCCGCCGCGCTGCCACTGCATCACCCATTGGCTACGTTCGATGAGTTCGGCGCTCGCGACCCCGGAAGGGGAGGGCCTAGTGCTGAGCCCAATGAGGGGTCTGGGCTCTGGCGCTGGAGAAACGAACCGACTTCCTAGGAGGTGGGACTTGGGTGGAAGGGCGAGTCCTGCAGAACCGTGCTGTGAGGGCCAAGCTGGCCCGAGCCGGACGGAGCCGGGCCGAGCCGGGCGGAGCAGAATTAGTGCCTGCGGGTCGGAGTTCTGTTCTGGTCCCTGGGCCTTTGTTCCAAGCTATCCTTGCAGAAACTGAAGGGACTATTTGCACTGGACTGGCAGTGCAAATCGGGAGGAGTGTACCACCGGTCCCCATTTGTAGACAGCTGAGAATTACTGTGTTTCCCCGAAAATAAGACAAGGTCTTATATTTGTTTTTCCTCAAGAAGACACCCTAGAGCTTATTTTCAGGGCATGTGTTATTTTCCCCTCAAAGCCTCAGCTTGCAGCATGCACAGGATGGCCGGGACCGCACCTTTCCCGTCACTTCTGGGATAGTAGCTGTCACGATGGGCCGGATGAGAAGGGCTGCTTGGCCTCTTTACCGCTCTGCGAGGAAATGCGTGGGTTGTGCAGATACGCTGCATAGCTAAGCTCATCACTAGGTCTTATTTTGGGGGTAGGGCTTATATTGCACAAATGCTTAGAGATCCTGCTAGGGCTTATTTTATGGGTAGGTCTTATTTTCCGGGAAACACAGGATGAAGGCAACGCATTTCTGCGAGTTTGGTCGGGCTTTAGAGGGAATCGCACCTTCTGGGCTGCGGGACATGGAGCGGAAGGTCCCAGGTTCAAGTGAGGCCTTGCTCACCTGGAGGGTGGGGAGAGGCATTCGACCCTGACTGCCATATAGTGGGCTCGGGCAGAGGGATCCCTGAGAGTACATGACTTTCACGGTCTGAGTTGTCTTGAAAGAAGCTGCCTTCCTTTCCTAGGCCAAACGCCGTTGGTGGAAGCGTGGTTTTTGGAGTCAGACTTAATCATCCAATCTCTCAAAATTTCAGTTTTTTCATATCTAAAATGACATTAAACTAGTACCTCCCCCACAGGGTTATTCTGAGAATTAAGTAAATTAATGTGTGTATTCGACACAGTGCCATACACAATCTAGGTGCTCACTAATAATGATAAGAGTATACACATAACATTTATCACCAGGCATAAGCTTCTTAGATATAATAATTCATTTAATGTCCACAACTGTGAGGTAGGTTTATTATTATCCCCATGTTATAAATGAGGAAACAGGCTCAGAGAGGCTAGGAACTTGTCACAAGTTACACACCTACTGAGTATAGCCAGGATTTGAATTTAGGCAAAATCAGGCTTTAAAGTCCTTGTTTTTATCCATCAAGGATAGGGAGGGGCAAAGCCTGGGGTACTTGTTGAGACCTGTAAGGTTTTTCTGTGAGGGCGAAAAGAAAAGAGAGAGAGAAAGAGTGGGGAGCCAAACCATGTGGCCCCAGAAGTCTCCGCTGTTTGAAGGGGTTGAGGCCTTTTATACCCTTTGGGCCTGGCTAGGGACTTTTGTCGAGAAGAGCTGGGGATTTTAGGAGGGGCTAGAGGTATTTGTGGAATCCAGGAGCGGAAACATTCTTACCCAGGTGGACATCTGGGTGTGGTTCCTCTCAGCGGGACCTTGCAGTTTTGTCCTTGGCGGGTCTGGTCTCATGAGCCTTTTCTTTTTTAATCTAGGGAAGGGAGGGGGCCTGCCACCAGCCTTACAAGACCCTCTAAAATTAGGTACATATATTGACATTTATTTAGGATGAGAAAAAAACCACAACACACTCAATTATGGATTTTTGGAGTTTTAAGTCCCTTCTAAAACCTTTTTAGGCAGTTTATCGGGAATGCTTCATAGAAATGTTTTCCATCGCAGTCTTGCTTCTCCCCAGTTAGAACACTGATTACAAATCCCCATGCCCAGTAACTTCCAGCACTCCCAGGGTCTGTGCAGGTGGATTCTGACGCTTTCCCTTAGCTACATAGTAAATCTGCCTTTGATGATAGCTATTATTTGGCAGGTGGAGGAAAATAATTTTTTACTTACTCTTTAAATTAAATTTTATTTTAATTCATATGCAATTGTAAGAAATAACAAGAGAGATCCTATGTACCCTTTACCTAGGTACCTCTTGCAAATCTTTAGTGCAATATTACTACCTGGGTAATGATAATAATACAGTCAAAAGTCAAACATTTCCATCACCACAAGGATTCCTCATGTTACCCTTTTATAGACAAGCCACCTCTACAGCTTCTTTATCCCTTGGCAATCAATCTTTTTTCCATTTCTATAGTTTTGTCATTTCAAGAATGTTGGCTGGTGCTGGGCACAGTGTCTCATGCCTGTAATCCTAGCACTCTGAGAGGCCGGGCAGATTGCTCGAGGTCAGGAGTTCGAAACCAGCCTGAGCAAGAGTGAGACCCTGTCTCTACTATAAATAGAAATTAATTGGCCAACTAATATATACAGAAAAAATTAGCCAGGCATGGTGGCGCATGCCTGTAGTCCCAGCTACTCGGGAGGCTGAGGCAGCTGGATTGCTTGAGTCCAGGAGTTTGAGGTTGCTGTGAGCTAGGCTGACACCATGGCACTCACTCTAGCCTGGGCAACAAAGCGAGACTCTGTCTCAAAAAAAAAAAAAAAAAAAGAATGTTGGCTGGGTGCCGTGGCTCAGGCCTATAACCCTAGCTCTTTGGGTGGCCAAGGCAGAAGGATCATTTGAGCCCAGAAGTTTGAGGTTGCAGTGTGATGATGCCACTGCACTCTAGCCTGGGTGACAGAGCAAGACCCTGTTTCTTTTCTTTTTTTTTTTTGTTTTTTTGTTTTTATTTATTTATTTATTTTTTTTTTTTGAGACAGAGTCTCACTTTGTTGTCCAGGCTAGAGTGAGTGCCGTGGCGTCAGCCTAGCTCACAGCAACCTCAAACTCCTGGGCTCAAGCAATCCTGCTGCCTCAGCCTCCCAAGTAGCTGGGACTACAGGCATGTGCCACCATGCCCGGCTAATTTTTTCTATATATATTAGTTGGCCAATTGATTTCTTTCTATTTATAGTAGAGATGGGGTCTCACTCTTGCTCAGGCTGGTCTCGAACTCCTGAACTCTAAATGATCCGCCCACCTCGGCCTCCCAGAGAGCTAGGATTACAGGCTTGAGCCACCGCGCCCGGCCTTTTTTGTTTTTATTTTGAGACAGAGTCTCGCTCTGTTGCCAGGGCTAGAGTGCCATGGCATCAGCCTAGCTCACAGCAACCTCAAACTCCTGGGCTCAAGTAATCCTTCTGCCTCAGCCCCCCGAGTAGCTGGGACTACAGGCATGTGCCACCGTGCCTGGCTAATTTTTTCTATATATATTAGTTAGCCAATTAATTTCTTTCTATTTTTTTAGTAGAGATGGGGGTCTCACTCTTGCTCAGGCTAGTTTCAAACTCCTGATCTTGAGTGATCCGCCCGCCTCAGCCTCCCAGAGTTCTACAATTACAGGCATGAGCCACTGCACTGGCCAAGACCCTGTTTCTAATAATAATAATAATGTTACATAGGGCTGAGCATGATGGCCTATGTAATACCAGTGCTTTGGGAGGCCAAGGCAGGAGGATCACTTGAAGCCAGATGTCTGAAACAAGCCTGGGCACCATAGCCAGACCCTGTCTCTACTAAAAAAGTTTAAAATTAGCCAGGTGTGGTGACATTAGCCTACAGTCCTACCTAATAGGGAGGCTGAGGCAGGAGGATCCCTGGAGCCCAGGAGTTTGAGGAACCCAGGAGTTCAAGGTTACAATAAGCTATGATTGTGCCACTGTACACCAGCATGGGTGACAGGAAGACACCTTGTCTCAAAAAAGAAAAAAAGGCTGGGCACGATGGCTCACACCTGTAATCCTAGCACTCTGGGAGGCTGAGGCGGGCAGATTGCTTGAGGTCAGGAGTTCGAAACCAGCCTGAACAAGAGTGAGACCCCATCTCTACTATAAATAGAAAGAAGTTAATTGGCCAACTAAAATATATAGAAAAAATTAGTCAGGCATGGTGGCACATGCCTGTAGTCCCAGCTACTCAGGAGGCTGAGGCAGCTGGATTGCTTGAGCCCAGGAGTTTGAGGTTGCTGTGAGCTAGGCTGACGCCACCGCACTTACTCTAGCCTGGGCAACAAAGTGAGACTCTGTCTCAAAAAAAAAAAAAAAGAATGTTTATAAATGGAATCATATAGTATGTAACTTTGTCAAATTGGCTTTTTTCACTCAGCATAATTCTCCAGAGGTTCATCTAGATTATTGTATATCATTATGTCTCTTTTTATTGCTGAGTAATATTCTGTGGTATAGATGTACCTCAGTTTATTTAACCATTCACGTGTTGAAGGACATCTAGATTGTTTTCAGTGTTGGGTATTATGAATAAAACTACTATGAATATCCATATGAAGATTTTTATGGGAACATAAGTTTTCATTTCTCTGGGATGAATGTCAGCAGTGCAATTGCTGGGTTCTATGGCAGTTACATGTTACATTTTAAGAAATCAAATTGTTTCCCAGAGTAGTTATATCATTTTACATTCCCATCAGCACCATTTGTTGAAAAGGCTATCTTTCCTCCATTGACTTGCTTTTGCACCCTTTTCAGAAATCAACTGGGCATATTTGTGTGGTTATATTTCTAGGATCTCAATTCTGTTCCATTGATCTCTGTGTCTAATATTCCACCGATACCACTTGATTACTGTTGGTATATAATGTCTTGAAATTGGGTAGACTGATTCCTTTCATTTTCTTTTTCTTTCTTTCTTTTTTTTCTGAGACAAAGGTATACTCTGTCACCCCAGTTAGAGTGCAGTGGCATCATCATAGCTCCCTGCAACCTCAAATTCCTAGGCTTAAGTGATTCTTCTTCCTTAGCCTCCCAAGTAGCTGGGACTACAGGTGTGTGCCATCACACCTGGCTAATTTTCCCAGTAAAGACAGGGTCATGCTGTTGTTCAGGCTGAATTCAAACTTCTAAACTCAAGTTATCCTCTTGCCTCCCAGAATGCTAGGATTATAGGTGTAAGCCAGTGCACCCAGACTTATTGCTCTTTTTTAAAGTTATTTTAGCTATTCTAGTTTTTTTTGCCCTTCCATATACATTTGAGAATAATCTTATTTATATTTACAAAAAAAACTCACTAGGATTTTGATAGGAATTTCATTAAAAGTGGATATTGAGGGGATATAGACCATTCATCCAGGTAGGCCATATTCTAGGCCATAAAACAAGTTTCAGTAAATTTTGAGGCCGGGCGCGGTGGCTCAAGCCTGTAATCCTAGCTCTCTGGGAGGCCGAGGTGGGCGGATCATTTGAGCTCAGGAGTTCGAGACCAGCCTGAGCAAGAGCGAGACCCCATCTCTACTATAAATAGAAAGAAATTAATTGGCCAACTAATTTATAGGAAAAAAAAAAAAAATTAGCCGGACATAGTGGCACATGCCTGTAGTCCCAGCTACTTGGGAGGCTGAGGCAGCAGGATTGCTTGAGCCCAGGAGTTTGAGGTTGCTGTGAGCTAGGCTGATGCCATGGCACTCACTCTAGCCTGGACAATAAAGTGAGACTCTGTCTCAAAAAAAAAATTTTTTTTGAAACATTAACAGCTCACAGAATATATTCTCTGAAAAATTTTGAACCATAGTTATATGTCAAAATCAAAAATAAATAAATATAAATTAAAAAGAATATATTCTGGCCGGGCACGGTGGCTCATGCCTGTAATGCTAGCACTCTGGGAGGCCGAAGAGGGCAGATTGCTCGAGGTCAGGAGTTCAAAACCAGCCTGAGCAAGAACGAGACCTTGTCTCTACTATAAATAGAAAGAAATTAATTGGCCAACTAAAATATATAGAAAAAATTAGCCGTGCATGGTGGCGCATGCCTGTAGTCCCAGCTACTCAGGAGGTTGAGGCAGGAGGATTGCTTGAGCCCAGGAGTTTGAGGTTGCTGTGAGCTAGGCTGATGCCATGGCACTCACTCTAGCCTGGGCAACAAAGTGAAACTCTGTCTCAAAAAAAAAAGAGACTCAAGAAAAGAAAATGTGAAACTAGAAACACAGACAATGTAAATAAAAAGGCCACAAACTTACCAACATGCAAAATCTCAGAGAATACTGTTCCCAAGCCGCTTCCTGAGGAATCTAGGAGAGCATGAGCTTCTGCCAACCAAAATAAGTAGAATGCCTGAAACTGGAGGTTAATATGAAATATTATACAAGGTTACTTGTAGAACTAAAACTACATAAAGGCTAAGGAGGAGTGAGTATGGTATATAGTGATGTAATATATGCCCTGACAATTTAGATTTGCTATAAAAAATTTTAATGAGGTGGAGAATGGGAAGTGCCTTAGCAAAATACTTTTTAAACCTTTTCAGTGATCATATTGGTGGTAGTGTTAATATTGTTATTCTAAGAGTGCTTTGTGTATAATATAAAACAAATGACCAATTATGGAATATTCTAATTCTATCATCTCCTGTGTCCTTGAAAACTAGGATTCTTGGTATGAAAGAAAGGAGCTAGAGAAGAAAGAATCCAGGAGCCAACTTTGTCTTTTTTGTTTTTTCTTTCTTTCTTCTTTTATATTATACCTCAAATCAACGGAGTCCACAGCAGCCAACTTTGATAAGATTCCACTAGCCAAAGTTGAGGCAGTTGGCACTTAATAATGATATTATTTCTGGTGAATTGAAACCCATCAAATGTATATAAACCCATAAACTCATACTATTTTTTAAGTGGTCAACTTTGGAAGATGATAGGGATTCAATTCATTATTTTGAAAACTGGTGGAAAAAGAATGAATCAAACATTTACTCTGGCTTTCTTATGTGAATTATGCCACTCAGAAAACAAATAGTAAGGCCGGGCGCCGTGGCTCAAGCCTGTAATCCTAGCTCTCTGGGAGGCCGAGGTGGGCGGATCATTTGAGCTCAGGAGTTCGAGACCAGCCTGAGCAAGAGCGAGACCCCATCTCTACTATAAATAGAAAGAAATTAATTGGCCAACTAATATATATAGGAAAAAAAAAAATTAGCCGGGCATGGTGGCACATGCCTGTAGTCCCAGTTGCTTGGGAGGCTGAGGCAGCAGGATTGCTTGAGTCCAGGAGTTTGAGGTTGCTGTGAGCGAGGCTGACGCCACGGCACTCACTCTAGCCTGGGCAATAAAGTGAGACTCTGTCTCAAAAAAAAAAAAAAAAAGAAAACAAATAGTAGATGAGAGGAAATTTCTCTTTATATTTCAACTAATCAATAAAATGAAATTATAGAAATAAGGGCACCATTTTGCAATCCCCAATGAATTAATAGATACAGGCAACACTTGGGAAAAAATCATAAGCATAGAAACAACTAGATTTACATGCCTCCTATAGTCTTGCCAAGGAAATCAAATTTGAGTCTGATTCAGCCTCTAGCTCTGGCTACCAATTCGTAGGAAATCCTGAGCAAACAGGAACATCTAGAACTGCATCATGAGTATGTAATCAGCAAAATCCAGACTGTGGTAAACTCTATAAGTCAAGTTGACATAAGAAAGTGACTCCCAATGCTGGGAGCCACATGAAGTCCAAGTGGGTCCTTGGCTTCAAGCAAGAATTCATGAGTGAGCCAATAAAATAAAATAAAAGCGAGATTTATTCAGAAACTATAGAAAGTTAGAAAGTCTAGCCAGGCACAGTGGCTCACACCTGTAATCCTAGCACTCTGGGAGGCTGAGGTGGGCAGACTGGGCAGATTGCTTGAGGTAAGGAGTTGGAGACCAGCCTGAACAAGAGTGAGACCCTGTCTCTACTAAAAACAGAAACATTAGCTGGGCTCCGTGGTGTGCATCTGTAGTCCCAGCTACTTGGGAGGCTGAGGCAGCAGGATTGCTTGAGCCCAGGAGTTAGAGACTACAGTGAGCTACGATGACACCATTGTACTCTACCCAGGGTAGACTCTGTCTCAAAATAAATAAATAAATAAAAGTTAAAGTCTACTTCACAGACAGAGCAGAGCAATTCTCCCTGCAAGAGAATCAGCCCCCTGCAGAAACTATAGAACATCTACTCCACCAAGTAGAGGCTGCCCCTCCCCCCCAGAAGAGAACCAGCCTATTGCAGAGAAGGAGGAGACTTGTGTAGAGGAAAATCAGCTTCCTGGTTCCGGTTGCCTTTCTACTGAAGCAACAGGCTAAACAAGGGGAGGAATATTCATGGTAGGTGTGGTGTTTCTCCACCATTTTGGTTCTAACTGGTTGGAACTTGCTTTGCTTCCATCCTGTTTTGATAGGGCAATTTGAAACTTTGGAGACTTCCTGACTCAGTTAGGCTATGTCTGCAGCAACGCCCAAATCAATGCCCAAGACATCACTTGTGCAATGCCATACCCAAAGCAGTACCTGGCAGTTCCCTGTCTCAAAATGGCCCAGAGTCTTCAACAAATAAATTGTAAGGAATTAAGAAAAGGATTGTAAGGTTTTTCAGCGGCGGCAAAAGGAAAAGACAGAGAGAAAGAGTGGGGGCCAAACTACGTGGCTTTATTATACACTCGTGGATGAGGTTCTGGGGCCCCGAGAGAGGGGGGCCTCAGAATTCTTCTCCGTTTGAAGGGGCTGAGGCCTTTTACGTCCTTTGGGCCTGGCTAGGGACTTTTGGAGGGAAGAGCTGGGGATTTTCCATTGTGACCTTGGGTGGTCATTGTGAAACAGGAGGGACTAGAGGTATTTGTGGAATCCAGGAGCCAAAATGTTCTTATCCAGGTGGACGTCTGGGTGTGGATCCTCTCAGCGGGGCCTGGCAGTTTTGTCCTTGGCAGGTCTGATCTCATGAGCCTTTTCTTTTTGATCTAGGGAGAGGAGGGGGCCCGCCACCAGCCTTACAAGGATGAAAACAGAACTTTATAAAGAGACTTAAAGACACATCAATTGCTTTTAAATGGATAAAACTAAAACTACAGGCTAGGCCTATAATCCTAACTTTCTGGGAGGCTGACGTGGGAGGATGGCTTGAGGTCAGGAGTTTGAGACCAGCCAATCTACTAAAAAGAAAAAAAATAGAAAAATGAGCTGGGCTGAGGTGCCTGTACTACCAGCTACTTGAGAGGTTCAGGTGGCAGGATCGCCTGAGCCCAGGCATTCAAGGATGCAGTGAGCTATGATGGAGCCAATGCACTCCAGCCTAGGCAACAGAGGGAGACCCTGTGTCTAACAACAGCAAAAAAATAAATGATAAATGTTTGAGATGGTGAATCCACCAATTACCCCGATCTGATCACTCACATTATATGTATCGAAACATCACTATGTACTCCATAAATAGGTACAATTATTTGTCAGTTAAAAAGAATAAAATGAAAATAATTTTTTAAAAAGTTTATTGGAAAATTAAATATCAACTATATTATATTAAGAAGTTATTAAATTTTTAGGTACAATAATGGCAATAAAAATTCTTCTCTTTATAGACACATACTAAAACATTTACAGATCAATTGGTATGATATTTGGTTTTACTTGAAAATAATCTTGGTTAGTTGAGAGTAGTTGAAGGAATAAATGAACCAAGACTGGCCATGAGTTGGTAAGTATCAGAGCTGGGTGGTAGGTACCTGGGAATTCATTACACTATTTTCTCTACTTTTGTAAATGCTTAATATTTTCTATTATGTAAAGCAAAAATAACTAAATTATTAAAAGACATTAAATATATAAGAACTACAGGTCCATAGCAACAACTTTGAAAGAGAATGAAACAAAACCATTGAACACCATTAGAAGTTGCTAGGATACCAACTACTTAGAAAATGATAAGTAAAGGAAGAGATTCAAGCATTTATCTTGCCATTCTGGTATGAACTTTATTTCAGGGTAACCAAATGGTCTCAGAGAATGTGAAAAAGGTTTTCTGTGCAGAATTAGAGCTAATAAATGAAGAAAAAAATAATAGCCTTAGAAAAATCACCATTTTGTAATTGCTAGTTATAAATAATTCATGAAAAGATCTTCAATAGATAGTAAAACAAGTAGTTGAAAAGTTGACAGGAAACTTTATGACACAGGGATCAGGCTATCTGACAACAGAAGGAGCCTGGGACCTGAAGTGGAACACTGTCCAACCAGGAACATCTGTGCTGTGTGGAATAAGTGAAAAATAAATCTTTATTGTTTTAAATCACTGAAATATGGAGGCAATTCACTACAGAGCTTAGCTTACCATGAAAGTATACCATCTATATATATTAAAAGACATAAGCACATCATTACATATATTTTCAAAGATACATACACATCCAAACATACCATGACACATTTGAATGTGTGCCAATGTCAGGGAGAAGAGTAAGAATGGGGAATCAGGCATCAAAAGAAGAAAATAAAGCAAGAAAGGGGACTAGTGTCAGCTGGTGATGAGAATTCACTACACTTGAGCAGCATGGTTTAATTATTAAGAAATAAAAACAATAATTTAAAGAGAAGACAACTAATTGACCCTTTCCAGAGAGAACCCAGGCTAGTTCACCAGGAGTGTAATTATCTTAAGCCTTGAGGAGCACAGAATGGTCCCAGAGGATGCGGTGTTGATGACAGAGCCTGCTGGAATCCTCCACTGTGGTCACCAGGAGGGTCTCAGGCCTAAAAAGTTTCCTAAACTGAGAATTTCTCCCAGGGCTCATCTTCACCCTCAGCTCTCCCTGGTGGTGATAGCTGGTGCAGGAGGTGCAGACTTGGGGCCTGGACCCGCCACCTTCCCCTTGGCACAACTTCTCACTCCAGGGTGAGGGAGGTTGGACAAAGCACAGAGGTTCATTCTGGGCATGGGTGCATCCTGCCCACCCTCCATCTCTGCCTGAGGCAAGCTAAATAATAGCCCTATCCCAAAAGATGTCCACTTCCTAATCCCCAGAAGCTATGAATTTTTTTTATAGAGATAGGGTCTCGCTACATTGCCCCCAGACCAAAGGCTGGTCTCAAACTCCTGTGCTCAAGCCATCCTCCAGCCTCCACCTCTGGGACTACA
>VSMD01139529.1:0-38846 GCA_008750895.1 Mirza zaza | reverse complement strand
AAAAAAAAAAAAAAAAAAAAAAAAAGAAAATCTTCTCCAAATGGATGGCTTGAGCTGACTGTATGACAGGAACAAAAGTTACATAGACAAATTGTTCATTCTTGCATTCATATATTTATCCTATGCCATTTGAGCACCAACTGGATATGAAGCATTTTGCTAGGCTCTGAGGATAAAATGGTGACTTGGCTCCTGTTCTCACAGAGTTTATGGTTTAAGTGGGAAGAGAAACATTGCATAAGTAATTATAAAACTAAATATATAAAGTAGGATAAATATTATAAAGCAAAAGCATAGGGTACAATGAGAATCTATCACAATCAGTTTATCCTAATTTGTGGGAATCATAGAGTAGTATCTTTGGTAGTACCATTCACTGAGACATTGAACTATGAAAGATGATCACACTTGAGCAGAAACATCACGGTTCCATTTTGGGCAATCTAGGTCTGGGACAAGCAAACAGAGAAGCTTAATAAACACTTGGATATATGGAGAATTATGGATTGAAGACATAAATGTAAGAATCCATGGCCATTACATGATAAGCTATAAGTGAAAATGAACTTAGAGTGAGAAAGGAGAGTCCTAACTGAGTCTTGAGGAATTCCAGCATCTGAAAGCCAGGGAGAGGAGATAAGTTGGCAAAGAAGATAGAGGGGTGGCCTGATGACAAGAGGTGAGGCAGATCTACTTGAAAACTACTGTAATTTAATATTTTGGGTCCTTCTCTTACCTGAGAAGAGCTCTAACAATGTATTTCCATGGTTATACATTTTTAAAATTTTCAAAAGAAAGATATTTTTGGTTTTCTTTTTTTAAAGCAGAGCCTCAAATTGCATAAGCTTCAGGGTCCACATATCTGCCCTTGACTAAGAGGAAGTAGCAAAACCAAGAGTGCGATTGCATGGAATTAGATGGGGGGTGGGGTAGGGAGGACTCTAAGAAGAGAGGGTTCAACAGCTGTGAATGCCTCTGAGAGGCCAAGGAATATGAGAAAAGAAATATATCCATTGGATTTAGGCCATTCCTAGCAAGAGCCCTGTCAGAGAGGTGATGGGGCACAAACCAGTATCTCCTTGGTTGGTGAGTTTAAAAAATTTAACTGTGAAGGGAAGGGGGAAAAGGGTGGTAGCTGGAGAGAGATGAGCTGTGGAGGAAGTTTGTTTTCTCCTTCCTTCCTCTCTGCCTCCCTCCCTCCCTCCCTCCCTTCCTTCCTAGATGGAAGTGAGAGTGCCCATGGAAGGATTACACAAGACACAGATATGTTGAGGACATATGGGAAAAGATAAGATGGGATGAGTTCTCCCCCGAGATAAATCTGCTTTCATTTTTGAAGGACTCAGAGGTGATGGATATCCATAGACTCTGAAGAAATTGCATCGGTGTTTTTATTTCTCTGGTGGCAACTCTACACTGATTAGTGTTTGTGAAAGCACGAGAGGCCTTGGGCTGATGGCACTCACTCCGCCCAGGGCACTGAGCTCACGTTACTCAACTCCCTAGCAGGTAAATTATCTACTTTGCAGCTTTCTGAAAATGTCCATTAAAAGGCTCAAATCAATTTCCCTTTGAAACTCTGTATATTTTATAAACTATCTTTCTCCTTAAATATTTGGTGAATTTTGGAGAAATGGAAATTGATATTTTTTAGTGAACAAAATAGAACCCCCCCAAACCTGACAAAGAAAAATAGTACTTTCATTCAGAATATTTAAAAAAATTATTTTAATTTGGACTTCTGAGTATCTTTCTAGCTTTTGCTCTAATATTAGACATATGTATTCAAAAAAGGACCAATTTTCTTCCACAGAAAAAAGCCTGTGGGACCACCAAATTGAGGCTACCAGAAAGACAATCTTAAATGACACAAAACAGAAATGAGTACCTGTTGTTCCTGGCACTATACAACTCTAAACACTTTTCCATGCTTACTGTTTTTTTTAATTGGATCATCAAACTAAGAAAGTATTTAAAATACATCGATGTGCTAAAAGTTAGGGAGAAAGTGAGATTACTTCCCCTTCCCTTTTCATTAAGGGACTTCTCATCTGCATTCCACACCACTTAACAAGCTACCCATGAAGAAGGGATCCACAGGGCAGTATACATAATAAAAAATTTGAAAAACAAGAGAGAGAGAGAGAGAGAGAAAGAGAGAAGAGAGAGGCTACCAGTTCCCGCTGGTTGCCAGATTCAGCAAATTAAAACACAGGCTTCTCAGTTAAATTTGAATTTCAGATAAACAACGAAGAATTTTTTTTAGTATAATTATGTCCCAAATATCGTAGGGGATATACTTGCACTAAAAATATTCCTTTTTAAATCTGGAATTCATATTCAACAGGGCGCGCCCGGTATTCGATCTGGCGACCCGGAGGACAGTGCAGTCCCCACAGCCGAGGCCAACGGCCGAGCAGAGCAGCCAGTTTAAAACCCAGGACCTGCAGGCTGGGCCGCGCCCCCTGATTGGCCGAGGCCCGGCCGGTCGCCGGCGTCACGGCAGCCCCGGCAGCCTGGGCCCCGCCGCCGCCGCCGCCGCCGCCGCCTCCACCGCAGCCCCGGTCGGCGCAAGTGCGGCGCGCTGGGGGAGGGGGCGCGGCGGAGCGAGAGGCTGGCGTCGGGCCGCCGCGGCCGGGCCGGATTAAGTTTCTCGGTCACGCGTGTCGGTGCGCGTTTATCCCGGGGCCCTCGCCAGGCGGTTACTTCAGAAGAGAAGAGAGCGAGCGCGGGCGAGGCGAGGCATCCTGCAGCCCCGGCGCCCCAGCCCTCCGCCCCTCTCACGTGCCCGCCCGGGGCGGCCGCCGCGAGCCGGGTAAGCGCCGCAGGGGCCCGGAGGCCGAAGCGCGCGCCCGCGGAACGCGCGCGCCCCGGCCAGGAAGGTGCCCGGGCGCCCCGGGCTGGGCGCGCGGGGCGGGTGCGCTCGCCCCAGCCCGCTCTGCCCGGCGCTGAGGGGAAGCCGCTGCTTCTCTGACTTAAGAGGATGGGGTCTGGAAGTTTCCTTTTGCTACTTGCAAGTCCTCCCTCACCCTCCCCTGCTTGGGTCGATCGTTCTAGTTTCTCCAGCCGTTCCCCTTTTGCTCTCGTTTACTACTCTGAATGGTTTAAAAGTTTTTTTCTTTTCCTTAGCCTGGAGGGGCATAGTAACGGTGCCAAGAAGGGGGAGCCTGGGGCCCTGGAGCGCAGGCCGGGCCCTCCGGGGCGCGAGAGCCTGTTGCTCCCGCCGCCGTGGCCGCGCCCAGGCCGGACGCCCCTCCGCGTACGCCGCGCCGGGTGGGGAGGGCTGGGGAGGGCTGGGGAGGGACGCGGGCATGCTCGCCTCTCGCTCGGCGGCGCGAGCCCTGAGGCGAGCCGCTAATTGGTACCCGGGCCTCCCCCGCGCCTGGCGCGCGGGCCCTATCTACCGCCCGCCGCGGTGGTGGGGGCGTTTTGCTCTCTTCTCCCCTTTAATCCTCGCCCCCCATCCCCCCGCGCCGCAGGGCGCCTTTGTCTGCGGTTTCGCAGCCCCGTGATGCCGGATGTTTCCAGGGAGGCGACGTTCGGGAGACGCTTTGTGTCTTGGGGAGATGGATGTGCGTGTGTCTGGGGTGGCGATGGTGTACATTTTTGCATGCAGAGGCACAAAGGCCAGGCTATTCTTCCCTGCTATCACATGGAAATTCAAGTTGAGACGGCGGGGGAGGAGAAGTGGCCGGGCGAGGGCCTGAGGTGGCGGCCGCTGCGCAGTGCCGGGGGGCGGCGAGCGGAGGCGGAGGGACTCGTCCATCCCTCCCGCCACCCGCCGGCGGGGCTGCCGAGGTTGCTCCGCCTGGGGAGACCCGGCGGTGGGCGCTGCGTGCCTTTGTGCGGGGGTGGGGCGGATGCGAGTGGAGACTGGTGTTTCCTTGGTACCATCAGATAAGAGGACAATGAGTTCGCTGGCCTAAAAGGAAAACCTCTCTCCGTATTCTTTTGATGTCAAGGGGGGGAAGAATCTAAGTGATCAGATCCTTGTCCCATCCTGCTTTGGTGGACATCTGTGGTGTAAACACCCCCTTTGTGTTTACGTAGAAATTCGTCATTTAGGCTACCTTTTATAGAATAAATAACACCTGATCGCAAAGCCAACCAGGAGATTACTGTTTGGAGTTTGGGAGTTCCTATATGTTGCATTTGGTTATGGTTGGTTACAATGAACTTCTTGTAAGACTAGGATCATCTAAAATTTTTAAATGTATGCTTTAGCACCTGATAGAATTTTGGTTAACAGTTATGTTTAAAAACTTAACAAAACTTGAAGTTCCTTGGCTTGAACTTCTAATACAATACAAAGCTCTGGATGAATGGACCTGCACCCTTTTGTGTCACTTAGGCAAAGCTAGTCTTGGGTCCCCCTTGACTCATCTCCACTCCTCTTTCCTACCTCATTTGCTAAAAAAAACTGCTGTGGGTTATTCTCAACAGATTGCTAATAGAACTGTACTGTGTTTCTTACATATGTTCCTTTTTTTTTTCTTGGATCCTTTCTGGATTTCTTCTTTACATTCCCCCTCTCTTGTTTCTGGTTTTCTTTCACCTTTTACCACTCCCCTTTTTACTGCCTAAGCCTGATGGTTGTGGCTTGGGACCGGAGAGGTGTTCAGTCAGTTTTTAGTATGTTCTGACTTACCACCTAGACACTGCCCTGTTTGGCCGTTAAAGATGTCTTTTCCTTTCAGATGCTTTTTAAGTGTACATAACCATGAGAGAATAGAGCCTGCTCTTAGAGTTTACTGTATCTCTTGGATATAGTAAAGTTGGAGGTGTTCAGAGAGATTCTTGTAAATCCTTGAAATGTAATTTCACATCTATTCAGGCCTAGTTGGGCACTTTGAGTTTTACCTGTTGGGGTTGAGAGACTGCTTAACAAATGAGGAAGAAGTGGACCCCTTGTCTAGAATTAAGAGTAAGGGATTAAGAAGCTGAAAGGGAGCAATCAGTTGCTTGGAAGATAACTGTCCTGCCTTAGAGGCAGATTATTTTCTCCAGATTACATCCTGAGTCTGACAATGTAGATTTGTCTCTCTCAGGTTGAGTTGCAGGTTGGCTTCATTTTGTATACTTATAATATACACAAAGTACTCTGTGAATTTCATAAAATATTTTGAGACAAACTTGATGTATTGGATTGGAAATGCCTCTAGTATGCAATAACACATCTGCCAGAGAAAAATCCTAAAGTAAGGAAGCAGATGAGTTACTTCCTAGTGAATTCAGGACTGCTTGATGCTGCATATGAGTGATGATAAAGTTCCCAAATAGTTACATGTGCTTTTACAAATAGACATTTGGCCTAAAGTAGGATTTCATTTGATATTGTTAGACACATTATCAACCCCATTTTTATAACAAGAAAGGTTTTATTTTCTCATAAATTAGTGTCATACATAGGAGAAAGTTCATATAAATACAGTTAGGAAATGATGTTTAGTATGGTTAATATTGATAGATTGTGATTGAATAATTTTAGTGGGGTTCCATGTGAGGGAATAGACTAAGGAGATAAACTGCATTTAGATAAAGGAAACCAATGATAAGGAATCTATTGCCTTCCTGTGAAATATTTCCAAGAGAAGATCTGAGGTAGTTATTCATTTAGTAGGTAGTAGTAAGTGGATTAGGACGATGCCATATTGGGTTAGGCACTGGGGCTGGTGAGAGCACAAAATAAATATAAGATACTGCTCCAGAAGTTTACTGTCTTAGCTGGAAAAACACACAACAGAAAGACAGGTTTTACACATAGTAAAAGTTTCAGGATTCTAAGAAAGTAGATCAGTGTAGCATTGCTTGCTGGCCTCATTGAGATTAATAAACAAATGGGAGGGGCTTTTGTCTTTAGGTAAGAGGAAGGGAATGAAGGATTTTTTGGTATGAAGTACAGCTTAAGTAAGGGGTTTTGCCTTGAAAATGGACATGGTATAGGGAAGAGGCTGGGATGTGGTAGGCAGAGGGAACTGGGGTAGATATTCAATTTGTATCTTTCTAGAGTAGAATAGTTAGAGGGCTTGCATGAAGGGGAAAATTTGATTGGGATGGGCAAGTGATAGAAGCCAATGAGGTGTAAGCTGAGTTTTGGGTTTTATCCTCTGGAAGTTCCCACTTCCAGTAACATGTTTCTCATTTCCATCTGAGACCTCACCAGAAGAACCTTTAATGTTTGTATTTCTACCAACAGTCTCCTCAAGGCAACCTAGGCTTTTTCTAATATGCACCCCTAAAGTCTTCCAGCCTCTATGGATTACCCAGTTCCAAAGCCACTTCTACATTTTTAGGTATTTGTTACAGTAGCACTTCATTTCCAAAATATGTATTAGTTTGCTAGGGCTACCCTCACAAAGTACCAAAGAATGAGTGCCTGAAACAATAGTTCTGGAGTCTGGAAGTCTAAAATGAAGATGTCAGTGGGATTGATTTCTATTGAGGCCACTCTCCTCTGCTTGTGATGCCGGAGTTCTCCCTATATCTTTATATCTTCCCTCTGTGTATGTCTATGGCCTAATCTCTTCTTATGAGGGCACCAGTCATATTGAATTAGGACCTGCCCCAATGACCTCATTTAACTGTAATCTCCAAATACAATTATATTGTGAAGTGCGGGGAATTAGGACTTCATATGAATTTTAGGGGGACACAATTCAGTCAGACAGTTCTTAAAGAGACCTGGACTGTTAACTGCTGAGACTGTGAGGAATGGGCTTGTCCAGGGTAAGGGAGGGAAGTCCTGTAGGAGGCTATTGTGGTAGTGTAAGCATTGTTGTGGTAATTTGATGTTTGAGAAGAAAGGGAAACTGTTATTTGAGGAAAAAGGTATTTTGTCTTTGGCCTGAGGCCACTTGTTTTCTTGCTCTGGGTGTTTACTGGGAAATCGTGCCTCTTATGGCCCTTCCTTTTTTTGGACAGTGTTTGCTTTTTAAGTGTTTCATAAGAGCATTCACTTTTATAAAATATTTCTTCTAATATCTCTTAAAAAATAGTAAAGGGTTAAATTTAGCAAAGATGGAACATTAGTGTTGTAAATATCTTATGATGTTTTTTGAATCTGATTAAAATAAAATTTATTCTTAAGTTACATTGATCTAAAAACTATATGTCCTATGTATGTTTTTGTAGGCTAATATTTGGCATAATCTTTTTTCCTCCAGTAATTTCTTCCCTTTTTGGAAAAATATATGATTGATAAGGAAATTTATATCATATATGATAAAATAACAAAAACTTTTTCTTGGGTGTTGCAATTGTATTTGTTAAGTTAGAGACATGTTAAAGCCATTTTTCTAAATCTGGCCAGCTGAGTTTAAAAAAAGGTAAAATGAGACAGATTCTTGCTTTTTTTCTTCCTGCCTGCCTGCTTGTGGTGGTTAAATTTGTTTGGTTAGGAAATTCTTTTCTTTATCCTCCTTTTAGTTTTATCTAGATCTGCAAAGGCAGCATTATTTGCTTGTAACCACTCTGCCTCCATACCTAAGGTGCTATAAATAAATGCATGAGGGGAAAATGAAAAAGGAAGCTCTTGTAAAAAAAAAAAAAAAAAAAAAAACCCAAACAAAGAAAAACTTAAGGAAAAACCTATTTAGGTTAGATTAACACTTTAATGTTGGTAGTTTGAGTAAGTTATGGGATACTTTTCCATACTAAATGTAGCATACCATTTCTTACATTTTAAAACTATATTGGTAGTAAGATAAATAAGGTAATTATTTATTCTTATAGCTTTTTTGATGATAAAAACACATTTTTAAAAATATGGAAGATATAGACAAGTACAGAGAAAACAAAAAACTTGCCTGTAGTTTTGTTACCTAGATACTACCCCCACTGAAAAAAGAAAAACCTGCATATTTTAGAAATGAAGATGCTTAAATTATTTTGATTTTAACAGGTAGATAAGTAGAACTGTTGATCAATTGATTTCACCAGTTGCTCTCTTTCTCAGTGACAATAATCTGATCTGAAATTATTAAACATTCATATATTTTGAATTGATGCTAATAGCATTTATTTGAATCAATGTCTCTATTCTTTTAAGGAGGTATAATACAGTTAACCGTCACATGGCACACAGGACACTAGTGGAAAATGCATTTTTAAAAATCTGGATCTCTGTTTAAATTTAAATGTTAAACAGTTATATTGTTAATTTCAGAGTAAGTTTATATTATGTAATCCCAGGTGGACCCTAGGATGCCTTGGTTCAGGGAATTGGCTATAGAAAATGGTCATGGAAATCCATCATTCTGTCTTCATACGACATCACTAAGACATGACAAGACATAAGACATGACAAGACATAAGACATAAGACATGATGATAGAATCATAAAGATCATTCTACAATTTAAAAAATCCTCTGTGATATATATAAGATATGCCCAGCTTCTCTTGTACCTTGCTAGGTCTGTTGTAGTCCATTTGGGCTGTTGTAACAAAATACCAGAGACAGGGGGGCTTAAAAACAAAAATTTATTTCTCACAGTTCTGGAAGCTGTGAAGTCCAAGTTAGGGTGCTAGCAGATTCCATATCTGGTAAGGGCCCACTTTCTTGTAGATGACACCTTCTTGTTTTATCTTCACATGGCAGAAAGGGCAAGGCTGCTCCCTGGGGCCTGTTTTATGAGAGCACTAATTCCATTCATGAGGGCAGAGCTTCCCAAAGGCTCTACTTCCTAATACTATAACATTGAAGGTTAGGATTTCAATGTATGGGTTTTGGGGGGACACAAACATTTAGACAATAGTAACCTCCTTAATAGGTTCTGCTTTGTCAAAAGCATTACTAGATAAAATTCATAAAGCTGAGGTATTTTCCCATCCTGCCTGTCCCTCTGCCTAAAATGTCCCAAGGGTATTTCATTTCAGTAAGTAAGGTATGAAGTCCACCTCTGGACCACATTCATTTGCTACTTTAGGACTGTAGGGGCCTCAATTATAAGGCTCAGTGGGGTGTTATCTGACCAACCCCCACTCCCACCACATTCACAGTTTTTCTGGGAGTAGTAAATACATTCACCCTATGCTATTTTAGGAAAGTGTAGCATTGGAATGCCTCTTTATTCTGTTATAATCTAATATATATATATATCGGATCAGGCTAAGTCACAAAGTATTTTTAGACCTGTTTTCTGGCTGAAGTAGGAAAACAAGAGAAACAACTCCTGGGTCTGGAGTATTATGCTCTAGCCAGCTCCATTAGAATGTTCAGTGAACATCTGGTGGATGCGAAACTTAGGACATTCAGCCTCCATCTTTTTCTCAAGGAGGGGAGGGGGACTGCTTAACTATTTTATTATGGTATAATCTATAATTGACATACAGTAAACTGCACATATTGAAAATGTACAATTTGTTAAATTTTGGTGCATGTGAAACTATCCCTGCAGTCAGGATGGCGGACATATCCATCATCCCCAAACTTTTCTTCATGTCCCCTTGTAATCCTTTCCTGCTTCCCCTGCCTCCACTCTGCCATCTTCAAGTAACCACCGATCTGCTTTCTGTCACTATAGATTAGTTTGCCTTCTCTAAAGCTTTAAATAAATAGAATCATACAGTATGTTCTCTTTTTATCTGACTTCTTTTACTGTGTAATTATTTTGGGCTTCATCCATGTTGCCCATATTCACAGTTTGTACTGTTTGTTGTCAAGTACTAGTCATTGTGTAGATACACCATTAAGGAATTTTAAAATAGTTTAGAACTCTCCTGCTCATTGTCTATTGTTTTATAGTATATTCATTCTTTGTTTTGTGGGGGAGGAAAAACTTTACTCTCTTAGGTTCTATAGCTGAGCCTGTGAATTAAACTGACAAAAGATAAACAGGAGAAAAAGCTATACAGATTTCATTGATGTTTTTAATTTCACTTGGATGGGAGCTACACAGAAAGAAGTGAAAACCCAAAGAAGTGGTTAGACCTGGGGGGGTTTATATGCCTTTGTCACAATAAGAGTTGTTCTCTTACTGGTAAGGGAGAGGGGAACATCTTTATAAATGGAAATTTATGTCACATTTACAAAGAAATTTATGCCCTGCTTATAAGCAGAAAAGGGAAGCGCAGCGATTGCTTCTGTCTTCTGCTTCTCATTTGCCTTCAGCTCAAGATAATCCTTATGCCAAAGTGGCATATTTTGGAGTGGCACATTCTGATCCCCTTAAGTTTGAATTGTGTATATCAGACTTTTGTATTTGACAGTGTTTCTCAGTCTTCTTAAATTCCTGCCCCCTTTGAATAAACATAGAATTTACATGCCCTTATTTAGATGTTATATAAAGTTTCAAAATGTGTAAATCAATAGTTTAAAAAATACTACTAGTAATTGTAAAAAAAAGAAATTTGAAAACATTGTATCTTTAAAGATATCATGTGACTAGGTAAAGAAAAAAAATCAAGTGACTATTAAGGTTTTCCATAAACTTTTGTATCCAATCTTATCAAGAGTCTAAGCACAGCAGGGTCAGTATTGAACTCTGAATGCTTTAGTTGCAGACTGCTTGCCAAATATTCCTTACATACTTGCATATTTTTAGTAGTACTTATTTTTGTTAGATTTATCTGTCACTGTTTGTGACAAATTTATATGGTAATCATATAGTAAATTAGATAACAAAGGAATAATTTGGTGCCTGAATTATTCAGGTGCTTGCCATTCTGTATATGTTTACAACTGAGATCATCAAACACATGTTCTACATCAGCCATGTCCAATAGAAATATAATATGAGCCAGATATGTAATTTTAAATTGTCTAGTAGCTATAGTAAAGAAAAAAACAGGAGATTTTAATAATGTATTTAACCCAATTTCTTCAAAATATTTCAACATGTAATCAATAAAAAATTATTGAGATATTTTGCTTTCTTAGAACAGAAGTCTTTGAAATCTGCTTTGTCTTTTGCACTTATTGCATATCACATTTAAAACTAGACACATTTCAGGTGCTCAGTAGTTATGTGTGGCTCATGGCTACCATATTGGTCAACACAGCTCTGTCTCATGCAGCTAATCTATAAGGTCAGATAAAATCAAGAAAAGAGATGTCTTCATTATATTATGAAAACAGATTATTCTGGTTAGACCCATTCAGCTTTTTTGGGGTCATTTGTAATGTTTATATGTTTGTCTTTACTTTTTGATCACTTAAATGAAATTAAGTGGCAAACAAATAAAATATAAAACAACACTATTTGAAGCAGATTTGTTCTCTGGATTATTATAAAAGTAAAAGTTGGTTTATGGTCTTCATATTAACATTTAGTCCTTGGAGTACCATTATAAAATATAGGTAAGGAATGTAGCTAAATAGTAGATGAGTTAATTAGGAAGCAAATAGTCATGTTTATTGAGAGAATAAGACCTTTTAAAATGTTTTCAGAGACAAAATACCAGTTATCAAGATGGTCCTAATGAATCTCACAGAATTACATATGGTAACTAGTGTTGCTTGTTACATTATCTGCAAATTACTATTAATAAATAGGGGATTGAATTGGTCCATGCTTATTTGTCTTATATGGCTAAGGTTCATGTTTGGATAGGTTCATAATAATTTGGATATCTTTATGCAGTTTTCCCTTATCTGAACTACTTGGAATTTTGCCAGCAAGATGTAAATTGTCTCTCTGGCTAACTTTCCTTAGTGTATTCTCAGCAATGTAGGCTACCAGTGACTGACAAGCTTATCAGCGGATTTTGACAGTGACATCTCTTTGCTGTCAAAGGAATACAGGTTTCACTAGCAATTTTTAGTATGTATTATGAAAAATACTGCTTTTATTATTGTGGACAAATTTTATTTTCTTCTTGGATGCATGCATGTTCAATTAACAGAAGATCCGAAGGTAAATTTGTTTTGGTTTAGAATGGAGGTATATAAGAGGATCATATCAGACTTTATATTTTTTTAGATATATTCCCTTTCATATATGTAAACTTTATTTCATTTTGGAGCTTGCAGGAACCTTATTGATTCTACTAGGATTTTTAATTTATTTCATAGATGATTAGTTGATATTTATTTAAAGTATTTTTGATCTTCCCTGTATTTAATTTGCCCTTATTAAGATTATTTCCATAAATAATTTTTTTCACATTGGTATAGGAATCAAAATCTTATTTAGTATTAGCTAAATAAATAGTAACACTATACCTTGCCTCATGTATTGGCCATCGTGGATGCTTTATGAATATGGTACTTGTTTAGAGTGATCAGGCATGAGGGGTCTTTTTAGTTCTGAAAGATTTTTACCACTAAAATAATGCTTGTTTTCAAATGTTTATGTTCCCTGGGCTTCCAACCTCAGTTCCGTTACTAATTTGCACCTTCTTCCTGACGGGTCTCCTTTATCTTCAACAATTTAGAGATCAGTGATTCCCTACTTTTATATTTTATATGTCCAGATTCTTCTTAGATTGATATGTGTAATTGATTCATTCTTTCAGGAAATATTTATTGAGTGCTTACTCTGGGCTAGCCACTATTTTTGGTGCTGGGGATATAGCACTGAGAGAAAAAGGAAACAACTACAACAAAAATTCCTACCTTCATGAAATTAAAATTCTACTATTTCCTATTTTCTAGAGGCATATCGAACTCACTATGTCTAAAAGGAATACATTTCTATCCCTTCCTCTAAAAACTCATGATATTTCTTTTCCTACTTTTCTTTCAGGAATGGTGTCCTGATATTTCTGGTTTCCCAGATTAAAAACTTTGGGAGAGTCAGCCTGTATTGCTGTCATTGACTTGTTCCTCCTGCCTCCAACACTTACCTAGTGGTCATTGAGTCCTTTTGATTCCCTCTAATGAATGAGTCTGTATCCCCTTTTTTTCTTGCTATTGCTGTAATCTAGGCTCTCTAAGCCCAAGACCTGGTTGTACTATCATTAGTTCTTGTCTGTCTGTGGTGAGTTATTTACTCTATTGCCAGAATTATTTTTCCAGAAATTAATTTTTAGTGATTCCTACCCACCAATTTCCCTCCCTAGTCTCTCTACAGGCTCCACCATTCCTGCAGGGACAAGTTCCAGTGAGGCCATGGAAACATTGCTTTTCTAGCTCCTGTCATTCTGGAGCCGGGTACTACAGCCTCATGGTCATTAAGTTCTCTGGGCTCATTAGGGTTCCGTTTCTTTAGCAGATATCCTTCCCTTAGCAAGAAATGCCTTTCCCTTTCCTGTCTCTCCCCAACAACTCTCCTAATCTCCTCATTCTTCAAAATGATTCACGTATCACATCTCTTCCAAATTCTTCCTGACTCTTGCTGACAGTATTGGATTTCTCTGTACTCAGAACTTAGCCCCTCACATTGCAGTGTAATTATTAATACTTACAGTTTTTCACTCAATTGAGAGTGCAGAAATTAGATACCTGTCCTCTTTCTTCTTTGCCATTTGCTTCAGTGACAGTGGCAGATAAAGACTTTTCGGGGGTCTGAAGTTTATAAAATTTGAGGTGGTCCGCTTAAATAAAAATAACATAAAATTATGAATAGAAAATTAGGTATAAGATACTTATTTACTTGAATGAGAATGGAAGGATTCTGTGCAAGTATCTTCCTGTGCCTCATGCCTAGGAATCTGTAAGTGCTCAGTTAATACTTCTTGAAAGTTGCAGTGTTTTTTTTGGGTTGTGTTATACATATTGATATCTATATATGTGTGTTCTATGTATCGATATCTAGGTCTATAATTTTTTTTGCTGTTGATTTTCTTAAAATTAGGAAACAATGTCAATTAGCCATTCTGATACTAATATTGTTAAAAATAATAATGTCTAATGCTTCCATACCACTTTACATTTTCTGAGTGCTTTTACATTAAGGGGATTCTGACAATTGGGTAGCAAGGAAAATGACTCAGACTTATTGTGTCTTACTGTGTTTAGTTACTTGGTGAGTGAAAGAAAACAGAGTTGAAGTTCTTTCTTTGAGATCAGATTTCACTTTGGTGGGGAAAATGACTCCGTTCTTCCTTTGCATCTGTAACCTCAGTCAACACCATTCCATTCTACCTCCTGTTAGCCCGGTGGATGCTAAGGAATTTTCTGGGAGTTTTCTAAATCATCTTGCTGCCACTCCATCTTTATATCTCTTCTCCCTTTTAGCTTCTTCACCTCATTATTTCTTCTTCCTTTCCTCCCCTATTTGTTTATCTGAGTCTTACCGTACATCAGATCTATTTTTCTCCATCTGTCTTTTCTGGTAGATAACGTAATACTTGTAAATGTCAGTACTTTGAGCTGAATTTTGGAGTTTATAATTCTCAGGTTCGTTTTTGCTGCTTTGAAGTACTGTGGGGTGTAATTTTTGGGATCCTTAATAGTACAAATTGTTCATATAATTTTCAGCAATGGAAAAGGAAATGTAAAGCTGTGTACTTTACAGCATAGGCTAGACATGTTGTAATTTGCAGTTCCCAACCCAGAAATGATCAATTTTGATTTGTGTTAAGGAGTTACCGATTTAGTAAGCTTGCTTAATCTGATAGTAGTTGGAAACAGTAAAAATCGAGATATTAGTGTATAGACACTAATAAACTATAATATATAAATAACAATAGCTTTTGTATGCTTATTACTTTCAGGCATTTTGTATATGTTATTGCTAATGTGTACTTTACAAAAAGGAAAGAGCAGTTCACAGAAGTAACAATTTACCCAGAATCTCAAAACTTGTAAAATGATAGAATGCTTTTTAAAAGAGCTAGGTGCAGTAACTCGCCCCTGTAATCTCAGCATTTTGGGAGGCTGAGGTGGGAGGATCGCTTGAGGCCAGGAGTTCAAGACCAACCTAGGCAACATAGCGAGACCTTATCTCTACAAAAAGAAGAAGAAGAAAAAAGAAACCCCGAAAATTAGCTGGATATGGTAGCAGGAGCCTGTAGTCCCGGCTACTTGGAAGGCTGAAGCAGGAGGATCTCTTGAGCCTAGGAATTAGAGGCTACGTGAGGTATGATCCTGCCACTACATTATAACCTGGGCAATAGAGTGAGACCCTGTCTCAAAAAACAAACAAACAAACAAAAAAGCCAAAAAACCAAAAAACCGAAAAAACATTTTCATGAATATAGGGGAAAAAAACTATCTTTTTGAGCCTCAATTTTATTGTCTGAAAATAGGGGTATCTAATATGATCTAATATGAAATTATTGGTAGGATTAAAAGAAATGCATATGTGGAAAGCATATATGCTTTAAGAAAATAGGGCTATATGAAAATTGTTTCATAAATAGTTCCATATCAAACAGTAAAACTGATACCAGTTTCATTGACTAAAAAACTCACTTTTTGAGACTATTTTATTCTCTGAGAAAATTATTATTATAATAGATGCAAGAGCAATCAATTCTTACATGCAATTTTATTATTAGTTATTTAATAGCATTTTTTTAAAACCCCAAATAATAGATTGTTGCTTTAATTTGTGTATTGCAACCAAACCTACATTTTAGACATTCCAATGATGTATATATTTATTTAGAAGTTTTGCCTCTTAAAGGGAGTATTTGGTGGTGGATTTGTGCTTGGGGAATAAGGTTACTTTTTTAAATCAGCAAAATGGCAAAGTTTAAACGGTTTGTAACTTAGGGAATCTGGTCAGGGCGAACATCCCATCTGATTGAGTGAGCTTTTTAAACTTTCTTCATTCTTAATTCCTTTTTCCTTCTCCCTTTCTGCCCCTAAATCCTCTTGTAGCTGAATGAGATTACTTTTGGCTGAAACTGTTCAGTAAGTGTAGATGTTATGTAGACTTTTAAATACCCCACATAATAATGACTGTAGAAATCTGATTGCTTAATAAAAGGTCTGGGTTAGGCGACATTGAGAAGGTTAGTAATCTCTTTGACCTTCTACTTCTACATTTGTATAATAAAATGTAGTATTAACAAATCATGTGTTTGGAAATAGTAAAAGCTCACAAATTTTTTTTTACGTCTTTTAATAAGAATCGGTAATTGAGAACAATGTTGATTTCTTCTGCCAACAAAATTTAAAGATTCTGAATTGCTCCATGAAAAAGTATTGTAAGGAATGGCCTCAGAGCAAGAGTGTTTGCTCACAAACTCTTCTCAGTACATGCACAGTAATGGTAATTCTCTATGCAGAGTTGGAACTAAACCAACAGGGGGCACAAACCACTAGTCACCACAAGCATAGCATAGGAAAGAAAAACGGCCACATTAAATATTACTCCAATATTCTGTTTTCTTCCCAGAGGACATCAGATTAGAAATTTGAGCCTTCCCTTTCTTGAGTAAAGTTTGTAAACTTTATCTTTTTTCTTATCCAAATTCGTCAAAGGGAAATTATAAAACCACAAACTGAATTTAGGAGGCACTGATTGATGGGGAAGGATAAAAATATCTAATTATGTGTAGTACTTATAGCTCAGTGATATCCATGTAGGCGATATGATAGACGACACTCTTTATACTTTTTGTAGAAAAGATTCCAGAACAGGAGAAGCAATTTGGAACAATAGTAGGGCCAATGGCGAAAGTAGAGTTATTTTCAGACTTAGGGGGAAAACCCTAGAAAATGACATTGAGAGAATATCGTAAACTTGAGGTTGGATGGGGAGGGAAATTGAAGCAGGATGGTTGTAATATTCTGGTCCTCCTTCTACCTCCCATTTCCACACTTTTGTTTGTATTAGAAATACTGTCTCTATTCACTTTCCTGTGTGCTTTACCCCTAGGAGTCACTCAGTCACAACTGACAAGCCATGTATTGTTTTGCTCCAGTAGCGTCCTTGAGATCTCACAAACTCAGTGAAAATCCTGTCTGAGAGGGCAGCTGAGAAATGAGAGTCATCTTCTGTACTGTTACCTCCTCCTGCAGTTGATAAGTCCTAGCAGAGACCAGCTGCCAGCTGTGTTTCTGGGTCCCATGGGTAAGTACCCATGTTTTTTATAAGCACCAAGGACACAGTTTACTTGGGCTCATTGGAGGATTGCCTCCTTCCAGGCAGGCAAAAGGGCAGGAGGTAGGAGTCTGAAGTAATTTCTCTGGAGAATTCATTGCCAGTGTAGGAATTGCACTGGAGAATTCTGTGGCATAAAGTTAATGCTTCTACATGTTTTAAGTTTCCCCAAGAAAATAACATAGCTAAAACAAATGCTTTATGTGCATATAGCTTTCTCTGGAGTGCAGCATCGGCACATTGTCATTCACCTGGAAGGGCAGTCCTTGAAGGAATTGCCCTGCCTGGTTCTGTCCAAGAAATATGCCTGGCATGTTGCATCTTGGCTCTTACCACTGAAAATGTGGGCAGCAAACAGAGGCAAAGTGCCGAACTACCTAAATTCCTTGAGTTTAACTAGGGAATGAGAGAACAGAAGAGGCTAAATCTTAATTCTCAGAGCACTTAAATCTTTTCCCTGAGTCACAATGTTTGGTGTGAGTTAATCTGGGGGGAGGTCCCTGTTCTATAAGGATATGCTAAGAGAACATTAAGGAAGGAAAATATGTGAACATGGAAACATGGATGTCCAGAGAGAAAGTACTGGAATCCATAGTTATTTAATGTGTATTTTGGACACTTTTTTAAAAAAAATTATGGATGAGGGTTGAGGGGAAAGAAATAAGTATTTGTAATACAATGGGCTATAAACTGAATTGATTTGTTTAATATACTTTTTAAGAAGGAAAGTTCAGCCTTTCAAATAGCTAAGTAATAGTGGTCTGAAGTTCTAATCTCAGACATACCACTGATTTATTATGTAATCAAACCTTAGTGAGCTTCAGGTTGTCACCTATGTGTTTTTTGAGACTCCTTTCAACTCTAAAATTGAATTGACTTCATTGTTGAGTATAAGCAGTAAATAAGGATACTTAACTCAAAAGCATCACAAAATATGATTAAATGTGTAATTCTAGAAGTGAGTACGAATCTGGTAAAAAGTCTTTATAAAACTAGTATCTACCTGGTTTAGAGAATCTGCAATTAAGGAAAGATGATATATACTTTTTAAAAGGACAAAGCATTTCCATCTCAGGCCAGCAACCTTAAAAATAAAAGTAACTTTCAAAACCAGAGTAAATCTAATGAAAATATTTGTTAGTATAAATATGTTTGTTGTATAAGTATACTTATAAGTAATAAAATATTTTAATTTCTACGTATATGTATATTCATTTTTAGTAGAACCCTCCCGCCTCGCTTTAGGAAACTCCTAAGAAAAGGAATGATATGATACCAAAACTTTAGTATGTAGATTCTTGGTCAAAATAATGATTTTCAATTAGTATATTTATATAACTGTGGATTAATATGCCACTTCTCCATATTTTAGTATTAGTTTATATATATTATATAACTATTCATTATATTGAAATATCAGTTTGCATACTCATGAAAAATAAATAAATTTTCTTATAATTGAAGCAGATTTATATTTTTGTACTCTGTTAGGTTCATCCATCATTCCCAGACGTGGAGTTTTGGTTTGCACTGTATGTATGTTCAAAAGTAGAACAGTAAGAGTTGTTCATCACTTCCTGTCCTGTTGCTCTGTGATGCGGAGTTGGCCAATCTAGTGCCAACTCTGGTAAGCATCTGCTTCTAAGGCTCTTATCTCAAACAACTTGTGGAAAGTAGAAGCAGAGTGCCATCAGAAAATGAGAATAAAGCTTTGTTTTTAATGGTAAAACTGAAAATGATTCCTTATGCAATATTAAATTTTGAGGAAATCTTTTCATAATATGTCCCGTAGTTTTGCTGGATTTAAGTAATCTAGCCTGAAGAAATTATGTTTTTGGGAGCCTTTACCAATGGTAAAAAAACTTTGCCCAAGTAAATTAGTAGTTTAAGGTGAATTTTTTTTTTTTTGCCAAGGAAGGATGGTAGGGAAGATTTGAAAATATTATGAATTATAAAGGATGAACTAATCATCTTTAGTCCTAGCCTCCAAAACTAGATATTGTTAACATTTTCACATATTAAGTGCTGTAGTTTTTTAAAATTATTATGCAAAATTCCAAATATACCTAAAGACAGTGAATCTGCATATATTCATCATTTAGTCTTAATAACTATTAGTTCATGGCTAGTTTATTTCTTAACTGTGAGCCATTTCCCTGTCCTCTCTAATTTCTTTGAAGCAAATTTCAGACATTGCCCCATTTTATCCATAAATATTGCAACCCAGTTGCTTTTTATATGTGTAATTTTAAAACACTATAAAAATATAATTTATTGGAAAAAAACCCTAAATCCCCCCCTTTGACCTGTCCCTTATCTGAGGCTACCACTTCTATTTGTATACCCATAAAAATTACTAATTTGATTTTAGAATGTGTCCTTTTAATCAGTTGTTGAATATAATGAAAGTACATACATACTTATTTGTATGTAGCACATATTGTTTTATATTATTTTCAAAATATAGATAAACTATACTTATTCTATAATTCAATTTCATTTTGATATCTAGATTCAGTCTATTCTTTAATAAATGAGTCTAACTGATTCATATTTATTGTGAATATGGATATCTGGATTTATTTTACCTCCTTGTTTTGTGTTTTTTGTTTACTATGCTTTTTTCTTTTTTCTTTTTTTCTCCATTCCCAATCTCCTTTAGATTGCTTGAGTATTTCGTGTTAATCTTTCTTCCTCTTGATATACAAATTATATATACTCCAATTGATTTTTTTTTAGTGGTATCTTAAATTTTACCATGCATATTTGGTTTATTTTTTTAGTGGCGTTTGAAGTAAAAGCACTTTAATCCTCCTATGAATGGAATTTTTTAGGAAGAAATATTTTTATTAATTGTAAATATTGTTCACAGTTACTGTTGTTTTATTTATATAATGAAAACTACTTGTTATGTAGATCCCACATCTCTTTTTTCTACAGTAGATCTATGTTTTGTTTGGTTGCAATCTGGTGGCTTCTCTCAGGCTCTAAGCAAAACAGAATACTTCATAGTATTTTATTCACCCACCACAGTAGGAGCTTCTCTGTTCCTTGTTTTTCTGATGTAACTATTTTTATTCTGTTGGATTCTTAATTATCTTCATTGTCCTATTAAACTTATATTTGCTTGTAAGCTCCCTCAAATCTTTTTAGAAGTAGAGTGTTCAAATGAAGGCAAGGAGGAATGGCATTTTGTAAGCTGGGATTGTTTAGGATGTGATGATAAGGTGTTATATTAAAGCAAGCTGTAATAGGTGTGTTTGAATGGAGCAAACAGAGCCTCATACAAAGTGCCTCTGGCAAAATGGATATCAGTGATTGTGATAGTAGGGATGTAGGGACCAATTACTCTGTTTCCCTTTCCTTGGCTATATTGGATCTTCCAAGGAATGCCTGCCTCTCTTAATGTCTAGCAACTGATTTGTTTTTGTTCTCTCATAACTCTGGCTTGCATGTATCCTATTTTAGTTTTTTCATCCCTAACTCAGCCTTCTATCTTCTCAACTCTTGCTCAACCAGCAATTGGTTTATTCTCTCAATATTTCTTATCTTCCCAAGAGAGAGACTCTAATCCATTTCTACTTTTAAAGTCAGCACTTAGATTGGCTTCCCTTGGGTAAGGAGCCCAATCCTGGTTCCCTTGGTTATAGTTGGAGGAGAGGGGTGAAGCATAGTGCATGATAGCAAATTCCTTGAAGGAGGGGTGCTATGAGAAGGTTGAAATCTATTTTATCTTGGGCTGCCATAACGAATTACTTAGACTAGGTGGCTAAAACAACAGAAATTTATTCTTTCACAGTTTTGGAGTTTGAGAAGTCTAAGATCAAGGTCTGAGAGTGACAGGGTTTGGCTTCTGGTGAGGGCTCTCTTCCTGGCTTACACACAGCTACCTTCTTCCTGAGCCCTCACATGGCCTTTCTGCAGTGCTTGTTCTATATATATGAGAGAGAGAGACAGAGACAAAGAGAGAGAGAGGGAGACAGAGAGAGAGAGAGAGAGAAAGAGAAAGTTTTTTCTCTGTTGGTTTTCTATTAGATTAATTCTGTTGAGTTAGGGCCCCACCCTTATGATCCCATTTAACCTTAATAGTCTCCTAAAAGACTCCAAAATCATTCACATTAGGGGTTAGGGCTTCAACATAGGAATTTTGGGGCAACACATTTCAGTGCAGAGCAATGTAATATATCCTATATCATAAGGTCCTATTACTCAGCCATTCAGACTCTTGATCAGAAAGATATTTGTAGATATACCCTGACCATTCCTTTTAGTTTTATAATCCAATCAATAACTCAAGCAGGAAAATGGGATCCATCCTAGACTCATCTTCCTTACCTCCACATTACTAGCTCACGTTACTTATTATAGCTCTTAATTAATTCTTGAATCTGTCTTCCATTTTCATTTATTTTCACTTTCATCTTTATTTTTGAAAATACGTCTTACCTGGCCTCCTTATTCCCAGTTTCTCTTGATTTTTGTGTGTTTTTACTAGAGTTATCTTTCTAAAATGCAATCTGACCATGCTACTCACTTTGCCAAAATAAATTAAATCTAAACTTTGCCAAGTTAAATGTAAACTCTTTAAGAATGGTATGCAGGGCCCTCAATAATTTGGCTTTTACTCACATCCCCAGCCTTATCACCTTTTCCCTCAGCCTCAATCCAGGTACTGTATAAGGAACTACTCGCACTGCTCAGAAGGTACTATGTGCTTCTGCCTTGATGTGGCAGAACATTACATGTTCTGCTTTGACTAATTCCTACCTATTATTTAGGATTCTATGCAGGCGTCTGTGATTCCAGGAAGCTTTCTCTGACTCCTCAGTTTGGATTTGGTATCCCTCTTTTATGTTCCTGTATTTTAATTGTCTGTTTACTTCTTTTTCTTTCATTCTCTTGCATGTGAGCTCCCAGACAGTGTCCTCATTTCTGTCCAATTCTGCCACCCTACCACGTGCCAGTCATGTAGACTGTATATGTTTGCTGAATTGGTAAATTACAGAATTTGAGTTCTTTTCAAACCCCTTGACCTCCTCTGCACTTTGACTTTAGATAGGTAATTTATCTTAATGGTTTTATAAAGGAAGGACAAGAATATCAGTCAACATTTGAAGTAGGTTGTAAAGGTTCCTTGATACTTGATTTTCTTTGACTTTGGGAGCAAAATAGAATGAATACATTTTATTATTGAAGATATTTGGGAAGATTTATGCATGTTAACTTGAAAATAAAAATTGTGTTTATGAATACATTTTTGATCAAAGCCTATAAAAATGAGGGAGAAGTTCAGGAGAACAGATGCTAAGAAAAGGCTGAGTGTTTTCTGTTGGATGACTGTATGATTTTGCTGGGTAACTGTATGACGTTTCTATGCTTTTGGAGCAATAGTTCAGTAACGTTTCCCCGAAGTGGGAATTATGACAAAGTGTAAGTATTGCTGTCGTGTACAATTGAATTCACGACAATCTACCTGCAACTGATTACAACTGTGCCTTTGTCTGCTAACTTCAGGTAGTGCTAAGGCAGCTATGAATGAAACAAATGCTAAATTTAAATGCAATAACAGATGCTTAGCAACTTTGACAAGCTGCACGCCATTGCAGCAAGCTCTTTTAATGTTGTATTCCCTTTTCAGTCAGAATTGTTTAAGATAACTAGAAAATTGTATGCATTTAGGGCAGTTTCTCTTCATAGAGTTATTTTTAGCATAAAACATATTTTTACTTGTTGGTTGCCATATAATCTGCACCAGACAGAATGATTCATTTTATGTTTCTAACACTGATTCTCTACTACATAAAAGCTGTGCCTACATATTACTAGTACAACTTGTTGAAAAGTAAAGTAATTAGTCAATTAATCAGTTCCTGTTTCTAAATAATACCAAATATTCTGTTTGATTTTTATTCCCTGCTGATACCAGTGTTATCAGACAGTTGTTGGGAAATCATATGGTCACAGGTGAAATCTTTAGAGATTTATTAAGGATTTGGCAACTCTGTCATTATATTGAAGTTTTACCAGAAGCCTGATGGCCTTAAATTAAAAATGATTTTGTAAATTTTACTTATTTTAGGCTAATACATACATAGTACGGTTGCCAGATAAAATAACAGATGCCCAGTTACATTTGAATTGCAGATAAATAGCAGATTAGTTTTTAGTATAAATATGTCCCAACTATTACATGGGACATACACTAAATAATTGTTCATTTATCTGAAATTCAGATTTAACTAGGCATCATGTGTTTTTATTTGATAAATATGGCAAGCCTATATTTAGATATAAAATTAACAAAACACAAAAGAAATGCAGTGCAAAGTAAGTTTCTCTCATTTTCTTCAGCCCTGCCATATCCTGTTACTGGTGTCTTTGAAAAACTTGCAGAAAACCTATGCTTTTACAAACTTGTAGGGTGACTTTATACAAATAGTAGCAACATAATACATTGTTCTACTCCTCCACCTCCTCCTTTTCCTTTTTTAAAATAAAATTTGATAATATATTTCCACCATGTGATTTTTGCAAGACAATATGGAAAATGCAGTATAGTGGAGTGGAGTTTAGGCTTTGAACTCAGGCACAGTAGAGTTCAAGTCCAAGTTCTCCACTCACTAGCTGGGTGACCTTGAGTAAGACCTCAACCTCTTTTTGTCTGTTGTGTTATCTGGAAAATAGAAGAATGTACCAGGCACTGGAAGATACTCTGGGGAGCAAGGTAGTCAGAGTCCTCACTCACATGATGTTACATGTGTAAAGTGTGTTTGCCTAGTGCTATGGTGCCTACCAAATACTGAATTCATTAGCCATTATTGATATGTCTTACAGTTCTGAGTGCCAGGCCTACTGAAAAAGATTTTAGGTTCAGTTATAACCAAATGGTGACATGGCTACAAGCAAAATACATGAATAGCAGCTAGAGGGGAACTAATATTTTCTGCACAATTTGAATACATTTGTTCCTCCCACCCCCAGAACGTGTGGGATATATCCAAGATCCCCAGTAGGTGCCTGAAACCACGATACTAACCCAATCCTATATGTAGGCATACTTTGTTTTATTGCACTTCCCTATAGTGTGCCTCACAGATACTGCAGGTTTACAAATTGAAGGTTTGTGGCAACCCGGCATCAAGCAAGTCTATTGTTGCCATTTTTCCAAAAGCATGTGTTCACATTGTGTCTCTGTGTCACATTTTGGTAATTCTCACAATTTCAAATTTTCCATTATTATAACTATTATGGTGATCTGCAATGAGTGATCTTTGGTATTACAATTCTAATTGTTTGTGGACAACACAAACCGTACCCATATGGCAAACTTAATTGATAAATGTGTGTGTTCTGACTGCTCCATTGACTGTTCTCCCTTCCTTCTTCCTCTCCTCAGGCCTCCCTATTTCTTGAGACATGAAAATATTGAAATTAGGCCAGTTAATAAACCTATAATGACCTCTAAGTGTTCAAGTGAAACGCAGAATATCATTTCCCTCACTTTCAATCAAAAATTAAAAATGATTAAGTTTAGTGAGAAAGACATGTCTAAAGCCAAGATAGGCTAGAAGCTGAGCCTCTGGTGCCAGGTAGCTAAGTTGTGAATACAAAGGAAAAATTCTTAAAGGAAATGAAAAGTACTACTCCAGTGAACACATGAATGATAAGAAAGCAAAGTAGCCTTATTGATGGTGGTAGGAAGAAATTTGTCTGCGTAGAAGATCCTACCAGCCACAACATTCCCTTAAATCAAAGCCTAACCCAGAGCAAGACCCTAAATCTCTTCAATTCTATGAAGGCTAAGAGAGGTGAGGAAGCTGCAGAAGAGTTTGAAGCTGGCAGAGGTTGGTTCCTGAAGTTTAAGGAAGGAAGCTGACTCTATGACATAAAAGTATAAGGTGGAGCAACAAGTGCTGATATAGAGGCTGCCACAAGTTATCTAGAAGATCTAGCTGAGATAATTGAAGAAGGTGGCTACACTAAATAAGAGATTTTCAATGTAGATGAAACAGCCATATATTAGAAGATACTGTCTAGGACTTTTATAGCTAGAGAGGAAAAGTCAATGCCTGGATTCAAAGCTTCAAAGCTTTGAAAAGTATTTCAAAGCTTTGAAAAGGCTGCCTCTCTAGTTAGGGGCTAATGCAGTTGGTGACTTGAAGCCAGTGCTTATTTGCCATTCCAAAAATCCTAAGGCTTTTAAGAAGTATGCTAAATCTACTCTTTCTGTGCGTTATAAATGGAACAACAAAGCCTAGATGATAGCACATATATTTATGACATGGTTTACTGAATATTTTAATCCCAGTGTTGAGACTTACTCATCAGAAAAAATTCTATTCAAAATATATTACTGCTCATTGACAATGTACCTATATGTACAAGGAGATTAATGTTGTTTTCATGCCTGCTAACACAGTATCCATTCTGCAGTCCAGGAATCAAGCCATAATTTTGACATTCAAGACTTATTATTTAAGAAATATTATATATATTTCATAAAGCTATAGGTGCCATAGATAGGGATTCCTTTGATGGATCTGGGAAAAGTCAATGAAAATCCTTTTGGAAAGGATTCATTATTCTAGATACCATTAAGAATATTCTTGATTCATGGGAGGGGTCAAAATAACAACATTAACTGAATTTTCCAAGTTTGAAAGATGATCTGCTGTGGGTATAATGCTGTCAAACAGCAAGCATTGCATGCTACAGAGAAATCTTTCACAAAAGGGTAAGTCAATTCATACAACAAACTTTATTATTTTATTTTAAGAAATTGCCACAGCCACCCCAGCAACCATCAGCTACCACCTTGATCAGTCAACAGTCAGTAACATGGGGGCAAGACCCTCTACCAACTAGCAGAAATATTAGGACTTGCTGAAGGCTCAGGTGATTGTTTGCATTTTTTAGCAATGAAGCATTTTTTAATTAAGCTATATATGTTGCTTTTTTAGATATATTGCTATTGCACTCTTAATACACTACAGTATAGCGTAAATATATCTTTTATATGATTTGCATGACTGTTTATTGTGATGTTTGCTTTATTGTGGTAGTCTAGAACTGAACCCAAAATATCTCTGAAGTATGCCTGTATTGTTTGTTCTTAAACAAACATATCTGTGATGAAGCTTAAGTTATAAATTAGGCATAGTAAGAGATTAACAATAATAATTCATAATGCAGTAGAACAATTATAATAATATACTTTGTATTTTTAACTCTCATTGTGTTGAGGGATTTAATACCTTGAAAGGTAATGGCCATGTTTTTGAATGTACTTTGACTATTAATGTAGAGAGGCTTTTTATTAAAGACTTTTCTTAAAATCTTGAATTTTAAGAGTGATTGTTTAAACATATATGAACATTACATAAATGGTGAATTTACCCATCTTCATAGACCTACCAGTGATTTCTAACATACATAATTCTAACTTGTAAATACTTCTGTGGACAGTTAGCCAATTTGAATGTCTGTAACAGTCTTTTTCATATCAGACTTTGTTCACTTTGGATCCCTGTTTCTTCCTTTAGTTTCACCTGATGTAGGGCACAGTCTGTGTGGCAAACTTGAATGTTGGAACAGGGAAGAGAATCGTAAGGTAAATCTGCCTCCTATCACGAAGCAGCATGTTGTAGAAATTAAATTGTGGACTCTTGAGCTAGACTGCCTGTGTTCAAATCCTAGCTTCATCACTTACTAGTGGTCTGACCTTAGACCAGTTACTTATCTTTTCTGTGTCTCTGTTTCCTCATTTGTAAAGGAGTAGATTGTGTGAGGGTTAAAGGACTTACTTGGATAGATGTTTCCAGTAGTGCTGTGCATGTGGTAGATGCTGTGTGTTTGCTATTATTATTGCTTTTTCTGCCCCAGCATTAGTGTCTTGTTGTTATATCCACAGCTCCTTTCTTCTATTGCCCCTCTGATTTGTCATTGTCAGTGGCAGCATGAATTGCCCAGAAAAAACCCTCAGAACCTGGCATTCTTCTGAAAGGTTGGATCTTCTTTGTTATACCTATTGGCTCTGACCTACTGTTGTCACCCAGGTATCTGTAGATTTCCAAATAATGTGGGCAAACAGGGAAGGGTGATGGTGGGGTGACAAGGAGAATTCATGGCTGCAATTTGAAGAGAGTGGACTTAATCTCTCCATCTCAGAAATTCTGTCATTACAAATGAGTTTGTTTATAATTAGAACTGAATCCTTGGTATAGGACTATAAGGCATAAAAAGGAGCCTTTTTGGGGTAATTCTTGTTTCTTGTCAGTGTCATTAATGATAAAATACCGTGACAACCTCAAAAAAAAAAAAACAAACAAAAAACCCCTGTGCATTTATTTTAGGGACATCAGAATAGAGAAAAGAAAATGTGAAACTAATTTTTTATTTTTATCACTGAAGTTCAGGGGAGTAGAGCCCTCATCTGGGAGTTACCATCAATGACTTGTAGCTGAATTGGCTTTTTTATTTTTTTTTATTTAATGTAACCTTTATAAGAGTTTCTTGGGGGAAGAAAAAGTAATTCTATTTCAAAATAACTGACTTGTAGTTCAACTTTTGGACATCAGTGTTTTTCTCAGTTGGGAACTGCCTATTCTGTACTTTCCCTGCAGACTCCTCATAAATCACTGAGCTTCTAAATCCATAGGTTATCCCCCCCCCATCATGAGTACTGCCTGTCTTTGTGAATCAGTGTTTCACAGGGGAAAGAGAATACAGCTAAAATTTTTTGTGCATACCAAGCACTCATGTGTATAATTTTATCCTTTCATTCATTTGTAAACAGAGATCCAGATTCAGAAAAGATAAGTGACTTAACAAGGGCATATTGCTAGTAAGTGGTCAAGTTGAAATTTAAATTCAGGTCATCAGACTCTCAAATCCATGTTTTTTCATTGTTATCATGCTTCCTCCTAGGCTATTTAAATACACCTTTGTAGACCTGGCCTTCCTTATATTGGTGTATCTTTACTTTTATTTTTTAATTGTCAGTTATTAATTTTTTTGAGGGTGGATACCTAATATTAGGCTGTTTTATGAAAGAGTATTCTATTCTTGTTGTTAAATAAGAATAAAAAAATGTTACCAATTTATTTTTAAGATGTCCCTGCATTAGGCCTTGTGAAACCAGGCAGTGTCTGGCATTGTAACACCTATCTATATGGACTCAACGTTAATCCTGAACACACATTTCATAGTTATGAGTTATGCTGGAAATTGGGATATGTGAGCAGGAAATTGGGATACTTTATTTATCTCACTTAGAACAATATACCCAATGACTAAGTTTATTTTCTAGGAAACTGAGGTTGAGATGATAGGCTCCTTGTTAAAGGCCACACTGCTATTTATGTTTCAATTCCAGGTCAGAGCCAGTGCCCTCTTTTCTTGACACCAGGGGACTTTTTAAAACAAATGCCAGTAGTTGAGCAATTTGACATTTAAAATGGAGTTGATGTTTTAAATAGTGTATTCTAAATTGGGATAAGGAAAGTCAATAAGTACTGTTCTCTGTTATTACACAGAGCTAATTGCAGGCATTGATGTTCTGTGCATCTGCTCATCGACATCACATGCTTCCTTTTTTGCCAAACGTATTTTGTGTTAAAGAGGTAACGGGGCAACTTGTTCTTTCTCAGAGCAATACCCTGTTTCACCTTCCAGATAAAGAATGAGAATGTGGCAGAAGATTCCTTTTCTTCTTTGAAGGAATGACTGACTGACTTCCTGATGACTTAGGGTTTTCTGTGAGATGGAACTAGGGTGATAATTGTGCAGAATTGTTGGGCAAAAAGTTTGAAGATGAGTTAGTGATGTGGATGTTGGCAGTGCAGACCTGTATCGAATACTTCAAAGAGTCTAGTTAAGATTATTGTAGAAAGATGAGATCTTTGTGGATTGAAGGAGTTGAGAAGATTCTTTTGAACAGGAAAGAGAACATTATAGTTAGGAGGGTATTTTGAAAACCTTTGAAAAACCTAATACTGTGTTTTCTTTGATTCAATTTTTCATCCATGATTTAAAGTATTATCTTGCAGAAGTTCATGTGCTGCTTGTGTGTCACAATTCATTTCTAATTGGTGTGTGTGTTTGTGTCCCCAGTTAAGACTGAGAGCCTTTGAGGGCAGTATCACATCTACTTTTTACATTTTTGCCCACAGAATTTCTTATGCAGAGTCAAGTAAGCTCCTTATTCTGTGGTTAAGGATTTGTAAGTGAATCCAAGATTACAGTATTCTGTATGGAGAAGCTCTTAAGGAAATATGTTGGAAACTTCTGTCTTTTTGGGGACATTTCTGAAGTGTCCAAGTGGAACAAAATAGAATAACGAAGAAGCCAATGTTAGGGTACCTTGAGTGGAACAGTGTTGACTACGAATCCTAATTGATACCAAACCTAATTGGACTACCAAACCTAAAGATTTTCAACTTAAAAAAAACACAAATAAACAGAATTTATGCCTTTTATTTTACTATGCAAGTATTATGGGAAAATACATATAAGCTAATTTTGTATAAGTTTTAAAATGATTACTTTTTTGCCTATGAAGAGAACTATCTTAAGTTAAATCAATAAGATTTTAATGGTCAAAAGAATTACAGTAGTATCAAGTGCTTTTTAGAGTATTGAGTTTTAAAATACAATTGTAAAGTTCTGACAAGACATAACAATTTCATTTTTTCTTTTCTCCTCAGAGTTCCTCTTCAATTGCTATTTTTAATCATTGTAGAGAAGAACACTGAACTTTGAAAAAAATGTTGGAAACCATTGGTAAGACTTATTCCTTTCTGCCTATGTTTATAAGAATTGAAACTCCTTCCATTGGGATCTTTGATATATTATATTATGTTATAATATGTTCTATATGGCAATATTCTGTCTGTAGTAACTTAGAATTATGAAGTCTTTACCACTAGCATTGTACTAGGGTTGTATGTTTCTGTATTGAGACAGTTGCATCTGAAGTGTATAAAAAACATATCATTTGTAAGCAAAAGTTAAAACATATGAAATATTCTTCTAATTTTGGATTTTAATAAAGCTTAGTAGAAGCCCAATTTTATGAACTCAATTCTGGTTAATGTTTATTTCTGGATAACACCTGAAAGTTTAACAGTATTTTTAATAGTGAAAGTAGATTATTACTTTTATTTGTGGCAGGTCAAGAACTACTGAGCTCTTGCTCTTAATTGATAAGAAGAACAATAATCCTTAGGCTGACAAACTTCATTTAAGGCAGTTTAATTTCTTCTTGAGATAATTTAGATTGAAACATCCATATTTCCTAGACTCATGTATTCATCTTTTTTCCCACTACTCTTTAGTTTTAGAGAAACTAGTTTGCAGAACTATTATATTTACAAGTGTATCATATATGTTCCATACCTGCAGTCATCTGGCAGTCCAGTCCCTTACCTGTTCCTGGTAACTCTTTGGGTAGGACTCATGGAAAGTATCTGGATTTCACTCCGGCACCTTGATGATTACGGCTGATACCTTGACAGCTTAGGGTTATGAGGTGTAGGGTGAGAGTCAGTGGCAGTCAAAGGAGAAGGAGCTGTATTGTGATCATGGAGATTATTACTGTGACATTTTTTTCTTTTTTTCCTGTCACTATGGTAATGAAAATTCATGGTAATGAAATTTCATGGTAATGAAAATTCATGGATGTTCATTTCATTCATCTTCCATATTGTACTCAAGACGAGGCACATACTGTAAAGACTACACACTGGAATGTTCCTTATAAGAAAGTGGAAAGTCAAAGGGGGTCAGAATGATTTAAACCCTTATTTTCTAGTCTTTATTCTGTTATCTATAACTGAGTTGCATACTTTCCAATAATTGACATGGAAACTAATATTAGATTTGTATTTTGAGATAACATGGGAACTACGACCCAGAATAAAACTCTCATGTGTATTTTTATAAGTTTTTAAAATTTTGCATATGAGTAAATATTGTTCGTTTCAATTTGTGTGTCTGTGAACTCATGATCAACATCAATATGTGTTTTAATTACCCCTTTTTTGTGCAATTTCAGTTTTGATGCTATAGAAAGTATCTCTGGTGATGATTACTGCTTTTTTTATTTGCCTCACCCCCTTTCATTCCCCTAGTTTTTTTTTAAATTACTGTGATGTGACAAATATATTTTAATAGATATATTTGTTATGACCATGAATCTATTAGGACATGTATCTGAACAATCTCCATTTAAAAAAGAATTTGGCTTCACTTAGAAAGTATGTACATGTGTATTTATAGGTATGTGTTTCAGGGAGATGTTTTTAACTATTATTTGTGGTAGTTCCATTGTCTGGTGGAAGTATGCATGTAAGATGCAAGGACTGTTAGGACATACTTATTCAAACTATTTACTTTTTAAACTTTGTGCCTGATTCGTAAAGTACTCAATAATTATTTGAATTAGATTGGTTTGAAGCATATGTAAGTATGCTGTTTGCTATTTAATTTTGGGAAAGACATTTAAAGTATTAAAACATACTCTATTTTGTATCTTTGTATTAAAAAACTTATTTTTTTTTTTTACAATTTTTTATTCAGTTAAAAAGAGACCATTTTGTACACTTGAAAGGAATAGTTTTAGGATTTCTACAAGATGGAGTCCTCATAGATTGGACATGTGTCCTTTGAATCCTGTTATTGACTAATGCTACTCTTTGGTATAGACAAAAATCGGGCCCTACAGGCAGCAGAGCGCTTGCAAACCAAGCTGCGTGAACGTGGAGATGTAGCAAATGAAGACAAACTGAGCCTTCTCAAGTCAGTCCTGCAGAGCCCTCTCTTCAGTCAAATTCTGAACCTTCAGACTTCCGTACAGCAGCTGAAAGACCAGGTAGGGCATTATTCATCCAAGCAGGCATTCACGGCATGACATAGATATTGTGAAAGACTTGCATTTTTCTGAAAGGCTGATTTTTCTGTGTTAATGAATAGTTAATGAAGTCATTTAAACCTCCAAACGAGACATTCAGATTCACTGTGACTTTTTTCCTTCTAGTTATTTTTGTAATGGTTGTTGCTGTATATTGTAGATGATATGACATTGTGTTGAAAGCTGTGTGGATGCCGAAGAATGAATTCCTACAGGAGAAGGGGATGATAAAAATATGTTTAGGGTAGAAGGCTGTAGACTTGGTTTCCATCATCCCTAAGGCTCATTGTTCATGTGATCTTGCTTATTCAGATTCAGACATTCAGTACACTTATAAGATTTCAGATAAGCCTGGATTTGCATGTGTAATCATGTGTATGAGGAAGGGAAATCACCTCTATTTTGACAGTAAAAGGAATAATTACATTGTCATCAGTTAAAGGAATTGCAGTTCTCACTTCTTAAAAGAGTGTAAGTAGCAATTGCTTCCATGACAGCGTCAGATGGTGATAAACATTAGAACTTCTAAATGTAACACAGTGTTTTTTTCTGTAAAAATTATGAGCATTAAAAAGCCCTAGCATTTATGTTAAAATTGAAACATATCACAATGACAGAATGAAAGTTGAAGTCAGATGTTCTTTGAACTTACTAAATTTAATAATAATTTCTCAGGTTTTTAAAAAAATGTTTTTGAAAGGGTTGTTATCTTTGCAAGATTTGAATTTAAGCTAATTATGCCTTTAATACAAGTTAGTTCTCATTTTAATATTTTTTAGCATTAATGTGATGGTTGTAGATGACTTGATAGCAAATATTTTACCTTAAAAGGTTAAAAATGAAATTTAAAGACTAGTTTCATAATTTAGTGAAAGAACAGCTTTAATTAAAAATCCCAAAAAATGTGCCTAATGCAAAAGAACAAATAATAGTAATAGAGAAGGAATCTGTTTATGTCATGCAACTTCTTAATCTAGATATTTTGTAGCAAAAAAGTAAATCAAGAAGAATCTTCCAAAATATTTGTAATGGTGAATTTCTAATGATTTTAAAAGGCATGATCATGAATTTAAAAAGGTGTTTTTGTTATATGTAGTTGTGTTTGTCCCCTTTGCAAGTTATTGAAAAGATTGGTTTTTGACACTGGTTTTCAGAATGGGTCAGCAAGCTTTTGGAGAAACCAGTATCCTGAATAGAAGCATAATTATGATGTGGAAAATTATCTGCTTTTTCAAAGTGTAAAGAGGTTGAACAGATATCTCTTCTCTTTATTATATTATGTGAAAATATGGTTAAGGTGGGAGGAAAAGTTGAAACAAAAAGAGGACTAGCAAGTGTATGGGGAAACACCACTAGCCAAGTGAGATAACTGTTGAAATTTCCCTTCTAGTCAGCCATATGCAAGGGGATTAATGTTTGTGCATACTGCTTCTGATGAAAGGAGGGTGGAAATGGGCCTTCTTGTTGAGCATGTTTTACCATTTCCAAATGGAAGTAGGATATGGATTCTAAGACTATTTGGGTCCCATATGATTCAGATGAAACCTATAAATCTGTTGGGCCTACAGCTAAGTAGAGTATGATCTTATTGTTTTATTAATGATAGACACCAATATATTTCCAGACTAAGTTGTGAAATCTGTGAATTCTATAGGCAAGTCTTACATGTTTTTGGCCTGTGGACTCCTTGGTTAATTTCCCCATAGAGGGGAAAACTAACACTGAAGGAGACCAAGGAAAATATCTAGTTTACACCATGTAGATTACAGTGGCTTAGAGAGGTTAAAATGACTTCTTTATGAGAGTAGAGCCAGAACTAGAACTCAGTTTTCTTGGCTCACAAGGCATGGCCCTTTCCTGTTTTTTGACTCTCCAATCTATCTTATATCAGAAACTTGGTCCCTAGATGCCAAGAATTTCATTTTGTTTAAAACCATTGATAATGTCTTATAGTTTCTGTGACTCTTCATTTTATTCATTCATTCATCCATTCATTAATTCATTCATTCCTCTTTATATTTCTTTTTAGAAACAGGGTCTCACTGTTGCCTAGGCTGGAGTGCAGTTGTCCACGGTGGCTCACTGCAGCCTTGAGCTCCTGGGCTCAAGCAAACCTCCTCCTGCCTCAGTCTCCAGAGTAGCTGGGACTATAGGCATGCACCACCACATCCAGCTAATTTTTTTTCTTGGGAAACAGACTCTCACTCTGTTGTCCAGGCTTGTCTTGAACTCCTGGCCTCAAGCAACCATCCTGACTCAACCTCTAGAGTTGCTGGGATTACAAACATGAGCCTCCACATCCAGCTTGAATTTTCATTTTAATCTCCATACTTTACTAATTCCATTTCATTTGTTTACCAGTTTTTTTCCTTGTATTACTAGAGTAAAAATTTTAAAAACTTGTATTATTTTCTATTTTAAAATCTAAATATAAATATTCAAGACTTTATCATATCATATATAAATTTTCTGTGTAGTTTACCACCTGCTTACTTACTAATATTTTTTAATTTAATAATTTAATGCACCTAAGGAATGAAATTTGCTTCATGCTTTTAAACCAGTGGGTACACAAATCTGACCAATAGCTAGCTCATATTTACTACCTTATACCTTATATCCTGTATGTTTTCAGATATATAATTTTATATGCATGACAGGTGCAAGTTACTATCTTCATCTTTTTTACTCTTACTAGAAGATTTAATCCTCTGATTCTTCCCCCCCCATCATTCTCCTTTCTTTTAGAGAAGCAAAAGGAGTGAAAATTGAAAAGCCTGAGGTATATCCTGCATATTGGAGAACACGATCATATTGTTGCATTAATGACAGATGCTGACATGCCATGTTGAATTAAGCCTACAATTTTTTTCCTTCAGATCCTCCTCATTACTTCTATTCAATAATGTTTAATTTTTCCAATTTGCTTCTTTAGCATTAAGACTGCCCTTAGAAATCAAACTGTTTCCCTTTGGCAAATTAAACACTTGACAGGTGTGTAACTGAGAGGGCAAAAAAGCCATGCCCTGAAGGGATGTGCTATTTAAATATTGTCAAAAATATTAACAGGTCTGAGAGTATAATTGATGCCTCTGTTTAACTCTGCCACATTGTGTATTGTTCTAACCGCCAGCTAAAAGGATGTGTGCCATTAAACCTGAATAATCTCTAATAGCTCTGGTTCATTTCCTATTGCATGATTCCTGTTTAAGTGAAGAGAAAAAAAGAACTGTGACTGTGTGTCAATGATCTGTCAAATGCAAATTCTCAAGTAGTGTCCTCACTGTCACCTAGTCATCACAGCTAATAACTACAGGGCTTAATGCGTATTCATGACAAAAATCCAGCTATTGTAGGGGAAATAAACATGTTAGCAGTTTAATAATAGAAACTTGTCAGCCTTGCGGATATTGGATTTGCATATTTATTCTATGAAGTTTCTCCAGTCCAGTATAGGTGGATGCTACTTTCCTGATTAATTAATTGCCTTGCCTTAAGAACTGACCACAGGCACTAAATTAGTCTTTTTACCAGGAATTATCTGCAGGAAAAAGTGAATTAAAATTATTAATTTCAATAGGAATTAGGGCTCAAACTTAAAAATTGACATTGCTAAGATTATTTTTAAGGCCAGGGCAACAGAGACCAATTCTCTAAGATGGACGAAATAATGTGGAGAACTCAGGTTACAAAATGTGCTTATATGCCAAATAAACCTTGGAGCACAGAATATTCTGGACTCTCCTTGTTAATGATCTCCAGTCTTTTTGGAATGTGACATTCTATTATTTTGTTGTTGGTGTGTGTTTAACGTCTTCAGGTTTCTAGCTCATTCACCTTCCTCCCCAAAAGTGTTGGTTTATGCACGTATCATTTAAACACTTAAGGTATAGGCACACACAATTAAGGCAGATTTTTCTTTGGAAATTTTATGACATCTCTTGAAATAACTGGAGAGATGCTGGGTTAATATAGAATCAGGGTTGGAAATTACTATTCTGCATTGATGAGAGTAATTAGATCCATTTAAAACATCTGTATTCTTGAAATGCAATCTTCATGGTATAAAATTTTTGTTTTATATTTCAATGTTGGTGTGCTTTACCTGATTACATTCCAAAAAAGAATTTGACAGTAAAACTTATTAAATAATGGGTAATTCATAGGTAACTCTAAATGAAGACCAAATAAAAATATCACAGAACTGAATATAACAAGGATCTTGGGTTACTAAAATTGAGTATTCATTTAATTTCAGTTTTCTAGGAACAAAGGCAGAAAAAAAAAAACCTGAAAGATTCTGTGTCATTCAGTGTGGGACATTATTCAGTGACGCAGTTTTCCACTGGCCATGGGAGGATTAATCCCATGGACGTTTCTATAAAAGCCTTGTATGCATTTATTAACAAACATTGTTGAACACCTAAAATCAATAAAAATACAATTAATAATAAGGTGGAAGTTCTCACTATCTAGAGGGGAAAACAGAACACCAGGGGAAAATAGAAAGTGAATGGTAAAAGTGGAAGAAATGACTAACTTGGAATAGAAAAAAACTTCATATAGGAGGCAACAATGTGTAAGATGGGTCTTGAAAAATGAGTAGGAGTTTTCTGCAGAGATGGGGGAAATTATTTCAGGTAGAGGGAGCAATGTTTACAAAGTTACAGAGCACTTTTCAGCTGAGGGTAATTTTACACTCTTCCTTCCCCAAGGGACACTTGGTAATGTCTGGAGTGAGTTTTGATTGTCATAATTGGGGGGTAGGGGAACTCCTACTGACATGTAATGGGATGTTCATTACATCCCATTCAGGGATGCTGCTAAGCATCCTGCAATACACAGCATAGCCCCCCCACAACAAAGAGTTGTTGTGTTTATAGTGTCTACATTGTGAGATTGAAAACCCTGGTCCAGAGTCATGTACAGATCTGTATCATCAAAGCAATAGATTATATGAGCGGTATTGGCAGGACAGGAAACTATGGAGCCAGATTGTGAAGGACCTATTAGGTAAAGCATTTGATTGGTTATTTTTTTATTATCTTTGTTCTTTTACATTCAATTTTTTGGGAAATTATATCAACTTTATATTCTGACCCTTCTATTAAATACAATATTTTAGCAATCATTTTATTTTATTTTTTATTTCTCCACATTCTTTTTATTGTGGTAAGAAACATATAAAAATAAGGGAATGGTTTTAATGACATTTTGATAAGTATGATCTTTGATTATAATTGTAAAATACACAAATTGTTTTTCAAAGGCATACTTCTTTTGCTTTCCTAATATGAAATATATAGCATCACATGCTAATTTAGTAATGTCTTTTCTGCTGAAGGGTACATGAGGTAATGTATACTGTGTGTGTGTACACACACATACACACATGCATATTTTTCATGCTCTATCTTAAAACAGGAGCAAATTTTAGAAAACCTAAAGATATAGGTAGTTAATATGTACTTCAGAGGTTCGGTTTTAAATATCTGAAGTAAGTAAGGGGTGTTAGGTGGAACACTATCCTGGGGCAGGTCTGAAGAGTCTTTATTATGTAGATACAGATTTGTAAGATTGCTAAATCAGGTTCATGGCCAGATTGTTGAGGTATACTGCTTTTTAGTACTAGCATCAGCAGCTTGGAAAATTTTTTTACATTTATTATTTTTAGTTTGATGGAAAGATGAGAATTTTGGTAACTGTACATTTTGTTGCTGTATTTTGGATTTGGTAATCAGAAAGATGCTGTTTTGTGTGATTCACATCTTAAAGAGCAGAAACGCTTGTTTATCCAGCTTCATTACTTATATAAATGACAAAAACTTGACCTTCTCCCTATGGTTTCTAATTTGAGACTGAAGGGAAGATGATTCCTCTGCAGGCTTGCTATCAGTAAAAGGGAAATGACTACTGTCTCCCAAGAATGTCTAGGTTAAGTTATGACCTTGTGTTGGTGAGGGAAGGGAGGACAGAAAGAAATATGCTTTGATTACATTAATAGGAATTATCTAAAAATGGAATGGAATTCTTCCCAGTTGATGTTGTTTATGAAAATAAAACAGATTTTTGTTACCCCTGAAATAGTTTTACTTTTATGATAGCCCATTATAGTTGCCCAACAAGAAAGTATCCATTTCTTGACACTCTAATGTATATTATCTAAGAGATGTTAAAAGAGAAGGAGTGATTCTTATGTTTTCACATTTACCATAAAGTTTATTTACTGTAGGAATTTCAGATACTTTATTTTTGGTACAATAACAGCTTTTAAATGTTTGTTCCTTTAACTAAAAGTTTGTAAATATAGAGCCATTGAAGGGACTAAAATTTTTGTTTTACCGTGGGCAAGAAGGCACTGTTCAAGCTTTTTATACAGTGCTGGATTAAAATGCAACACCATCTTGCTATTGGGTATGCATGTGTGTCTAAAACAGCAAATGGTGATAATTGTATGGTATTTTTATGACAATGTTAAATGGTCTTTGGAGAAGAAGGGAAAAATGTGAAAAAAATTTACTGTGTATAACCTAAAGGAGTTTTTTAAACCTAAGAATTTAAGAACAATAGAGATTTTTTTACATTTGAAGCTATAACTACAAGTTACTTCTAAGAAGCCCCATGTGCTATGGGGCTTGGCCTCACTGAGCTAGTCCATCAGTTCTATGAGATAGGTTTACCCTGGACCACATAATAATTTATTGATAGACTTATGAACATTCAGGTCTGTCTGTCCCTGAAGTCAGTACGTTTTTTGCTTTCATTTTATGCTCTTTCTGAACGCTTAGTTCTCTAAAGAAACAAGTAAGATGAAGAAAAGTTAAGGCTGGGCGTGGTGGCTCACGCCTGTAATCCTAGCACTCTGGGAGGAGGCGGATGGATTGCTTAAGGTCAGGAGTTCAAAACCAGCCTGAGCAAGAGCGAGACCCCATCTCTACTATAAATAGAAAGAAATTAATTGGCCAACTAAACATATATATATATATATATATATATATATAT